>ML111775.1:6961-38514 GCA_003697995.1 Taxidea taxus jeffersonii | reverse complement strand
GGGGGGGAGGAGCAGAGGGAGAGAGAGAAGGAGATTCCCTGCTGAGTAGTGGGCCTGATTCAGGGCTCCATCCCAGTACCTCTGGGATCATGACCTGAACTGAAGGCAGGCACTCAATCTACTGAGCCACCCATGCACCCCTTTATCATCCTGTGTTTTAAAAAAATAGATTCAATATTTTGTTCATTTTCTCCAATCTCTCAAATCTCCAATTAGAGATTTTTGATGTTCTCTTTTATTTCTAACACTGTTCTTTCCATTCTTGTTTTTGTTTTTGTTTTGGGGTTATCTTGTTTAAAGGAGAAAGCTGATCCCTGTGTGAAACATTCTTTTTTTTTTTTTAATTTTAAAATTTAAATTCAATTAATTAACATATAATGTATTATTAGTTTCAGAGGTGGAGGTCAGTGATTCATCAGTCTGATATAATACCCAGTGCTCATTATATCAGGTGCCCTTTTGAATGTCTATCACCCAGTTACCCTGTCCCCCCTCCCTCTTCCCCTCTAGCAATCCTGTTTGTTTCCTGTGGTTAAGAATCTCTTATGGCTTGTCTCTCTCTCTGGTTTCGTCTTATTTTATTTTTTCCTCTCTTTCCCTATGATCCTCCATTTTGTTTCTTAAATTCCACATATGAGTGAGATCATATGATAATTGTCTTTCTCTGACTGACTTATTTTACTTAGCATAATACTCTCTAGTTTCAACCACATCATTGCAAATAGAAGATTTCATTTTTTTTAAGACTGAGTAGTAATTCATTGTATATATATACATCATACACCACATCTTCTTTATCCATTCATCTTTTGATGGCATCTGGGTTCTTTCCACAGTTTGGCTATTGTGGACATTGCTGCTATAAACATTGGGGTGCAGGTGCCCCTTTGGATCACTACATTTGTATCTTTGGAGTAAATACCTAGTAGTGCATGGGTCCTGGGGTAACTCTATTTTCAACTTTTTGAGGAACCTCCATACTGTTTTCCAGAGTGGCTGCACCAGCTTCCAACCCACCAACAGTGTAAGAGAGTTCTCCTTTCTCCACATCCTCACCAACATCTGTCATTGCCTGATTTGTTAATTTTAGCCATTCTGACTGGTGTGAGGCGGTATTTCATTGTGGTTTTGATTTGCATTTCCCTGATGCTGAGTGATATGGAATATGTTTTCATGTGTCTGTTGGCCATTTGGATTCTTCTTTGCAGAAATGTCTGTTCCTTCTTCTTCCCAATTCTTGATTGGATTATTTGTTCTTTGGGTGTTGAGTCTGGTAAGTTCTTTATAGACTTTTGATATTAGCCCTTTGTCTGATAAGACATTTGCAAATCTCTTCTCCCATTCTTTGGTGGACTTTTGGTTTTATAGACTGTTTCCTTTGCTGTGAAAAAGCTTTTTATTTTGGTGAGGTCCCAGTACTTCATATTTTGTCTTTATTTCCCTTGCCTTTGGAGATGTGTCTAGTAAGAAGTTGCTGTGGCCAAAGTCCAGAGGTGGCTTCCTAGGCTCTCCTCTAGGATTTTGATGGATTCCTGTCTCACATTGAGGTCTTTCATCCATTTTGAGTCTATTTTTGTGTGTGGTGTAAGGACATGGTCCAGTTTTATTCTTCTGCATGTGGCTGTCCTATGTTCCCAACACCATTTGTTGAAGAGACTGTCTTTTGTTCATTGGATCTTCTTTCCTGCTTTGCCGAAGATTTAGTTGACCATAGAGCTGAGGATCCATTTCTGGGCCCTCTATTCTGTTCCATTGATTTGTGTGTCTGTTTTTGTGCCAGTACCATACTATCTTGATGAGTACAGCTTTGTAATAGAGCTTGACGTCTGGCATTGAGATGCCACTAGCTTTGTTTTCTTTTTCAACAGTCATTTGGCTATCTGGGGTCTTTTCTGTTTCTATACAAATTTTAGGATTATTTGTTCTAGCTCTGTGAAAAACGTTGATGGTGTTCTGGTAGGGATTGTGTGGAACGCATGGATTGCTCTAGGTACCATTACATTTTAACAACATTTGTTCTTCTAATCCATGAGCATGGAATGTTTTTCCATTTCATTGTGTCTTCCTCACTTTCTTTCATAAGTGTTCTATAGTTCTCTGAGTACCCATCTTTTGCGTCTTTGGTGCAATTGTAAATAGGATTGACTCCTTAATTTCTCTTTTCTCTGTCTCTTTGTTAGTGTGTAGAAGTGCAACTGATTTCTGTGCATTGATTTTATATCTTGCCACTTTGCAGAATTCTTGTATGTGTTATCGTAATTTTAGGGTGGAGTCTTTTGGGTTTTCCACATAGAGTACCATGTCATTTGGGAAGAGTGAGAGTTTGACTTCTTCTTTGCCTATTCGGATGCCTTTTATTAATTTTTGTTGTCTGATTGCTGAGGCTAGGACTTCTAGTACTATGTTGAACAACAGTTGTGATAGTGGACATCTCTGCTGTGTTCCTGACCTTATGGGAAAAGCTTTCAGTTTTTCCCGCATTGAGAATGATGTTCATTGTGGGCTTTTTGTATATGGTTTTTGTGATACTGAAGTATGTTCCTTCTATCCCTACAGTGTGGGGATTTTTAATCAAGAAAGGATGCAGTATTTTGTCAAATGATTTTACTGCATCAATTGAGAGGACCATATGGTTCTTGTCTTTTCTTTTATTGATGTATTGTATCACGTTGATTTGTTTGCAGATGTTGAACCACCCTTGCAGACCAGGAATAAATCTCACTTGATTGTGGTGAATTATCCTTTTGATGTACTGTTGGATCTTATTGTCTAATATCTTGGTAAGAATTTTTACATCCACGTTCATCAGTGACATTAGTCTGTGATTCTCCTTTTTAGTGAGGTCTTTGTCTCATTTTGGGATCAAGGTAATGCTGGCCTCATAGAATGAGTTTGGAAGTTTTCCTACCATTTCTGTTTTTTGAAGCAGCTTCAGAAGAATAGGTATTAATTCTTCTTTAAATGTTTGGTAAAATTCCCCAGAGAGGCCATCTAGCCCTGGACTCTTGTTTATTGGGAGATTTTTGATTATTGCTTCAATTTCCTTGCTGGTTATGGGTCTGTTCAGGTTTCCTTTTTCTTCTTGTTTCAGTTTTGGTAGTTTTTAAGTTTCTAGGAATGCATCTATTTCTTCCAGATTGTCAAATTTGCGGGTGTATAGTTGCTTATAATATGTTTTTATAATTTTTTTTAATTTTGTAAATTTATAATAATTTTTATAATTGTTTTATAATTGTATTTCTTTGGTGTTCATTGTGATTTCTTCCCTTTCATTCATGATTTTATTTATTTGGGTCCTTTCACTTTTCTTTTGGATAGGTCTGTCCAGAAGTTTATCAGTCTAAGTCTTTCAAAGAACTAGCTCCTAGGGGCGCCTGGGTGGCTCAGTGGGTTAAAGCCACTGCCTTCAGCTCGGGTCATGATCTCAGGGCCCTGGGATCGAGCCCCACGTGGGGCTCTCTGCTCAGCGGGGAGTCTGCTTTGTCCTCTCTCTCTGCCTCCTCTCTCTGCCTACTTGTGATCTCTGTCTGTCAAAAAATACATTAAAAAAAAAATCTTAAAAAAAAAAAAAGAACTAGCTCCTAGTTTCGTTGATCTGTTCTACTCTTCTTTTGGTTTCTGTTTCATTGATTTCTGCTCTAATCTTTATTATTTCTCTTCTCCTGCTAGATTTAGGCTTTATTTGCTTTTTTCCAGCTCCTTGGGGTGTAAGGTTAAGTTGTGTATTTGAGACCTTTCTTGTTTCTTGAGAAAGGCTTGTATTGCTGTATACTTCCCTCTTAGGACCACATTTGCTGCATCCCAAAGGTTTTGAAGAATCATGTTTTCATTTTCATTTGTTTCTATTAATTTTTAAAATTCTTTTTTAACTTCCTGGTTGACCATTCATTCTTTAGTAGGATGCTCTTTAGCCTCCATGTATTTGACTTCTTTCCAAATTTCCTCTTGTGATTGAGTTCCAGCTTCAAAGCACTGTGGTCTGAAAATATACAGGGAATGATCCCAATTTTTGGTACTGGTTGAAACCTGATTTGTGACCCAGGATGTGATCTGTTCTGGAAAATGTTCCATGTGCACTTGAGAAGAATGTGTATTCTGTTGCTTTAGGATAGAAGGCTCTGAATATATCTGTGAAGTCCATCAGTCCAGTGTCTCATTCAAAACCTTTGTTTTCTTGTTGATTTTCTGCCTACACGGTCTATCCACTGCAGTGAGTGGGGTTCTAAAGTTCTCTACTACTACTATATTATTATCAATGTGTTTCCTTAATTTTTTTATCAGTTGGTTTATATAATTGCTTGCTCCCATGTTAGGGGCATAAATACTTACAATCTTTACATCTTTTTGGATAGACCCTTTTATTATGATATAGTGTCTTTCCTCATCTCTTATTGCAGCCGTTGGTTTAAAGTCTAATTTGTCTGATGTAAGGATTGCTACTTGAGATTACTTTTTTTTTTAAGATTTTATTTATTTATTTGACAGACAAAGATCACAAGTAGGCAGAGAAGCAGGCAGAGAGGAGGAAGCAGACTCCCTCTGGAGCAGAGAGCCTGGTGTGGGGCTCGATCCCAGGACCCTGGGATCATGACCTGAGCCGAAGGCAGAGGCTTTAACCCACTGAGCCACCCAGGCACCCTTGAGCTTACTTTTGATGTTCATTAGCATGATAAATGGTTTTCCACCCCCTCATTTCAATCTGGAGGTGTCTTTGGGTCCAAAATGATTCTCTTGCAGACAGTATATGGATTGGTCCTGTTTTGTTTTTTTTTTTTTTTATCCAATCTGATAGCTTGTGTCTTTTTATTGGGGGCATTTAGCCATTTGCATTCAGAGTAATTATTAAAAGATATGAATTTAATGCCATTTTATTATCTGTAATGTCCTTGTTCTGTGTATTGTCTCTGTTCTCATATTACTTTTGGGGTCTCTCTTTGCTTAGAGGATCTCTTTTAATATTTCTTGAAGGGTTGGTTTAGTGATCACATTCTTTAATTTCTGTTTGTTCTGGAATCTTTTTATCTTTCCTTCTTTTTTGAATGAAGCCTAGCTGGATAAAGTATTCTCAGCTGCATATTTTCCTCATTTAGCACCCTGAGTATATCATGCCAGTAAATTCTGGGCTGTCTCTGTGGATAAGTCTGCTGCCAGCCTAATGCTTCTACCCTGATCAGTTACGGACCTCTTGTCTCAGGCTACTTTCAGGATTTTCTCTTTGTCTTTGAGATTTGCAAGTTCCACTATTATATGTCGGGGTGTTGACCTATTTTTGTTGATTTTTGAAGGGGTTCTCTGTGCCTCCTGGACTTGGATGCCTGTTTCCTTCCCCAGATTACATAAGTTCTCCACCATTATTTGTTCCAATATACCTTCTTCCCCTCTCTCTCTTTCTCTTTCCTCTTCTTCTGGGATCCCAATTATTCTAATATTGTTCTGTTTTACGGTTTCACTTATTGCTCATATTCTTCTCTTGTGATCCAATAGGTGTTTCTCTTTCTCTTTCTCAGCCTCTTTATTCTCCATCATTTTGTCTTCTATATCACTAATTCTTTCTTCTGCCTCATTTAGCCTAGCAGTTAGAACCTCCATTTTTGATTGCATCTCATTAATAGCCTTTTTGATTTTGACTTGGTGAGATTTTAGTTCTTTTATTTCTCCAGAAAGGGATTTTCTAGTCTCTTTTATGCTTTCTCCAAAGGCCAGTTAGTATCTTTATAATTGTTATTCTGATCTCTAGTTCCAACATCTTACTTATATCCATACTGATTAGGTCCCCGGCATCATTACTGCCTCTTGTTCTCTTCTTTGTGGTTAGTTTTTCCATCTTCTCATTCTTGCCAAAAGTAGTTGCTTTTCTATTTGTAGAGTTGCAGCTATTCTTTTCTTAGATCTCCAGATGAATTTGCAGGTGTTCAGAATGCTTTGATAGTTATCTAGCTGAATTTCTGCAACCAGATGAAAGTAAGGTCTCCTACTCCTCTGCCATCTTGGATTATATCTATGTGAAACATTCTGTGTGAAGTTGTGGTATTTGACTAATCCATATGTTGACTATTCCAGCTATTATGGCTATACAAATTTCTCCCAAACGTCATGCCTTTAAAAAACAATAATCATTTCTTACCTTTGAAGCTTTCTGTGGGTAAGAAAGTTCCTAGTGGTTCTGATTAGTAGTTTGGACTTGGGATTGCTCATAAATTGGGACTACAATCATCTGAGGGCTTGACTGGAACTAGAAGATCCACTTCCAAGGGGATTCATTCACGTGTCTGGAGAGTTAGTGCCAGTGCTGGGATCTCCACATGGGCCTCTCCAAAAACTGTTCTTCCAGCATGGTAGCTGGCTTCTTCAAAGTGAGCAGTTCAAGAGAACAAAGTGGAAGCTGTGAAGCCTTTTAAGACGTATCCTTCAAAATCTTATCTTGTCACTTCTCCTATATTCTATTAGCTTTATAAAGCCATACATTATTTAATTTAATATGGGAGGGGACTAAACAAATGCATATCAAGAGGTAAGGGTCGGGGCAACTGGGTGGCTCAGTCAGTTAAGCGTCTGCCTTCGGCTCAGGTCATGATCTCAGGGTCCTGGGATTGAGCCCCTGGTTGGGTTCCCTGCCCAGCAGGAAGTCTGCTTCTCTCTCTGCCCCCATCACTTGCACTCTCTCTTGCTCCTTCTTTCAAATAAACAAAGTCTTTGAAACAAAAAGAGGCATTATTGGGTTATTGGAGGTAATTTTGGGAAACAGCTATAGAGCTCACTTCCAATTCATCGTCCCGTCTTTAGTAAGACAGGGCATTTAGTAAGAACTTCCAATTCATCGTCCTGTCTTTAGTAAGACAGGATGTTTGGTAAGAACATCTTGTTCTTACTTTGGGGTGTAGATTAGTTTCCAGTTCTAAGCCCCTCTGGGGTTCTGTGGAGAAGTCAGGTAACTTTGTGTCCTTATTACTGTAACTGCCTCTATGCACACATTATGCTATGCCTTTCCCCCAGTCCCCCTCCTTTTCATCTTTCAGCATTTTCTTGAAATCTGTCTGCCAGTGGACTCCCTCCTGTTCTCTTTTTTATGGTAGGTGTATATATTATTCCTTCACTCTCATTAGTGAATTCTTAAGAGGAACAGAGAGAAATGTATTTGGTCAGTCTGTCATTTTTAACTTGAAGCCAGACATTTTTTTAAACACAGCTCTCAGAATGGGACATAATTTTATTTCATAAGTAAATTTTTTAAAAAAGATTTTATTTATTTATTTGAGAGAGAGAGCATGAGAGGAGAGAGGTCAGAGGGAGAAGCAGACTCCCTGCCAAGCAGGGAGCCTGATGTGGGACTCGATCCCAGGACTCCAGGATCATGACCTGAGCCGAAGGTGCCCCTGAATTTTCTGATTATGAATAAATTGCCTTTCCCTAATACCTAAGAACCTCAGTTAATCTAGTTGAAATTGAGGGATTAAAAGAAAAACTTTGGTGTATCTATTAGACATAAATAATACCATGTGCAATATGCTGCTTGACACTTAAATTTTGGTAGCCTTATTTTGGTATTAATGTAAAATTAGGGCTGCAATTGATAATGGGCTCCATGCTGTGATGTTGACACTGTATTTTAGAAGCTAAAGAAAAAGATGAGTTGATGATTGGTGATCCTGTCACTTTTGTGGCTGAAATAACTCTGTAATATACCTTTTTGTATCATTAAAAACATCTTCTTCCCTCACCAAACACAATTTTCTCATAAATATTTATAGTTCTCCATTCCCTAAGCTTTTTATTATGGAGGCCTTCATTTACCCTGATGCACTGCTCTGTCTTGTTTTTTTGGTTAATAAAGGACACACATTTTTCTTTTGAAACCAGTAAGAAACCAAGTTGAAAAGAGCCCCAAATATCTAATTTTAGAGTTAATTTTATATTCAGATTTCTCTTTTTTCTTAAAACAAAAACCCAGCTACTATATAATAATGTTAATTGTTTGAAAAATTTGGAAACACACATAACCAGAAATAAAAAGAATAAACAAAAATTGCTCGTAATTTCACCATTTTCCTCTTGGTTTATACATACACACTCACTATTTTTTGTTTTAATTTTTGTCACTTAATGGTTTAATGATCATATTTCCTCATTAACATATATAAGCCTAAAATATAAGCCAGTTATTTGTCAGTATACTTTATACCTCAATAAAGCTGAAATAAAAAATTTTAAAAAGGAATTAAGACTACATAATTAATTTAATATATGCATATATTCTACTTTTTGAATATAATAATATATTTAATCAATTCCCTATTGATAGAATTAAAGTTTCTATAAAATCTTAATTATAATAAACAATGCTGTGATGCCTATTCATATATGTGTATATATACACAAACACACACACTGTCTCTTTGATTCTTTTTTTTTTTTTTTTTTTTTTTTTTTGTTTTTTTTTGAAGGATAGATCCTTTGAAGTAGAGTATCTGGATTACAGGATGTAAATGTTTTGTATTGTCAACCTGACCTCCAGGAGGGTGGAAATACTTACACAACCACAAACATGTATTTGAATCCCAGTTCTCCATACTCCCTATAGCACCAATATTAATCATTTAAACATATTTTCCAATGGCAAGCTTTCCATTTCCACTTCCAGATTCACTCTCCCACATCTCCACCCAGCTCTTTGGAGCTTGCCCTCTGGCTCCCTTAGGGGTCTGCCAGTGAAGCCATTGGCAGGAGATGGGCAGATGGGAACATGGTGAGGTCAGGCATTTGTTCTTTTGTTCCCTCTCTGCCAGGAAGATGGTGGATGGGCTGTATCCTCACAAAACCTCACAGCTCTTGTCTGGTGGTCTCCACTCATTTTGTGTGCCAGGAACTGTTCCTTCTTTGCTCTTTTCTACTGAGGCAGGACAGTGTCTCTCTTCTGGGCTATTGCTAGGCCTGGGTGTTTCACCTTCCCTGATTGGTTTCCCTTAGCACTGTCCATACTTTTGCAAAAAGCCCCCTCATATTAAACTTCCTAATCATTCTGCTTGAGTGTGCCCTGTCCCCGCCCCCGATCCTGACTAATAGATGTGAAAAATAATATCTCATGTTTATGGTAATTTTTCTGCTCTCAATATTACAATTTCCTTCCAGATTTGTCATCTAACTTTCTTTTCAGTATTTTTGCAGTTCAGTATTAAATAGCTTTATGAAATCAGAGTTATTGACTTTTTCCTTGCTATGTCATGTTTAGATAATTCTTTCCCACACTGTGCAAATATCCACTTGGATTTCCTTCTTTTTTTGGTGAATAATTACATTTTAATATTTATCTATTTAATTTATCTGGATTTTATTCTGAATGAAAGTATGAAAGAGGGATAAAATTTTTTCTTCTTTAAGTACAGATTTTTCTTCCACTTTTCCAATAACACTTACATTTCCCCACTGATTCAAAGGTCTTCCTTTGTCATTATTAACCACTTATTTATTCTGTTTCAGGGATTTATATGTCTATTCTGGCTCCTTTGTCAAGCCATCACATTTTTTTTTTTTTTACTTTATTTAAGCTTTATTTAAACATATGATGTAACCCCACCACCCTCACCCAACCCCTCTTCCCCCCACCCCCCTGAGTTTGTTTTATGACATTAAGAGTCTCTTTTGGTTTTTCTCCCTCCCGATCCCATCTTCTTTCATTTTTACTTTTCCTACCACCTTAACTCCCACCCCCGTTGCATCTCCACTTCCTCATATCAGGGAGATCATGTGGTAGTTCTCTTTCTCCAGTTGACTTATTTCACTAAGCATAATACGCTCTAGTTCCATCCATGTCGTCGCAAATGGTAAGATTTCATTTCTTTTGATGAAGCCATCACATTTTTTAACTTTAAATATGTTTAAAATATGGTGGAATATATTTCACCTCTGTGTTCTTTTTCAGAAAACTTCTGGATTTTCAATCTTCCTGTTTATTCTTTTAAACAAACAAGGAGTTTTTTATCAAGGCCCCTCTGTTCCAAAAGTGTCTTAGTATTTTATATGGCATTATATTATATTCACATATTACTATTATTATTTTTGAAGATTTTATTTATTTGACACAGAGAGAGAGAGAGAGAGAGAGATTGAGAGCACAAAAGCAGTGGGAGCAGCAGAGGGAGAGAAGCAGGCTCCCTGCTCAGCGGGAGCTGAGGCTGTAGGGCTCAATTCCAGGACCCTGGGATCATGACCTGAGCTGAAGACAGACACTTAACTGACTGAGCCACCCAGGTGCCCCCTCACATATTATTTTGTAAAGTATTGCTATCTTTTCAATTTTGAGTCTTCCAGCCCTAGATATATAGTCCCTATATATTTACTTAAATCTTTTGCTATCCTAAAGATTTTGAACAGTTGTATTTTCATTTTATTTGTTTCCATGAAGTCTTTTACTGTCTCAGTAAAATTTCCTCACACATCTTGTGAGGAAATATTAGAAATAAATTGTCATTGTTATTGTGGAATATTTATATTAGAAATAAATTGTCATTGTTATTGTGGAAGTTTTATTCTTGTTATGAAAAGATACAGTGAGGAAGAGACAGAGTTATTCCTATTTGAGTTTTGAAAAATCACTAATACATTTAAACTCAAATTCATTATAAGCTACTTTTTTTCATTATAAGCTACTTTGCAAAGCATTTCAATTTTTTCTCTAATATTTCTACTCATGGTAACTGAACTAGCAATTTCACATTAATCTATAGTCAGATATTATATAGTGTAACTGTTAATTCATAAAAGAATAATGGGCTTCTACTTCTGAGACCACACAGTACTGTAATATTTATACTCTAAATCTTACCAAACATTAGTGACATCCACAATAACCTTATGAGGAAAGAAATCCATATGTATAAATTAATTATCTATAAAAATAACAACTCCACATACATGTATTTTCTTTTTTTTTTTTTAAGATTTTTATTTACTTATTTGACAGACAGAGATCACAAGTAGGCAGAGAGGCAGGCAGAGAAAGAGGAGGAAGCAGGCTCCCCGCGGAGCAGAGAGACCGATGCGGGGCTCGATCCCAGGACCCTGGAATCATGACCTGAGCCGAAGGCAGAGGCTTTAACCCACTGAGCCACCCAGGCGCCCCATACGTGTATTTTCAAGACAGCAACACCAATGCTAAATAAAAACCATGTGAAGATTGAATAGCCCTAGATTTTTCAGAGCTCTTGCTAAATGTGAACAATTTTTACTGCAATAAGATGAATACTAAACATTAACTCTAGAGAATTTAAGTACACTAAATATATAGCTTTAAAAAGGCTCCTCTAATTTCAAAATGAGTGTAGCATTGTTGTAGAAATTATTAATGTTGCAAAGGCTTTGTAGATACCCCAAATGAAATTTCTGAGTTTGTTTTCTATAATGTACCTAAATTTTGATGCATTGTTTTGAATTTCTGAATTTAGTTAATTTTTTTTAAAGAATAGACTTTAGTTTTTAGAGCACTTTTGCATTCACAGCAAAATTGAGCAGAAGGTACAGAGAGTTCCCATATGCCTTTCACCCCGACACATGCACAGTCTCCCCCATTATCAACAGCCCCCACCAGAGTGGCACATTTGTTACTATTCAGGAACCTACACCAACACATCATAATCACCCAAAGTTCATATTTTACATAATGGTTCACTTTTGGTGTTCTGCATTCATTGGGTTTGGAAAAATTTATAATGACAGATTCCCCATTATAATATCATACACTGTATATCATATCATTGCCCTAAAACTCCTCTGTGCTTTGCCTATTTATCCTTCCTTCCCCTTAACCCCCAGAAACAACTGATCTTTTTACTATCTCCACAGTTTTGCCTTTTCCAGAATGTCATATAATTGGAATCATACAATATGTAGCGTTTTCAGATCATCTTCATTCAGTTAGGGACATACATTTAATGTTCCTTAGTGTCTTTCTATGGCTTGAGAGCCCATTTCTTTTTAGTGCTGAATAATATTTCATTGCCTGAATGTACCACAGTTTCTTTATCGTCTCACCTACTGAAGGGCATCTTGGTTGCTTCCAAGTTTTGGCAGTTATGAAGGGAGCTGCTGTAAACATCTGTGTGCAAGTTTTTGTGTGAATATGTTTTTAACTCCTTTGCTTTAATACCAGGATGTGGGATTGGTGGATCGTATGGTAAGAATATATTCAGTTTTGTTAAGAAACTGCCAAACTGTTTTCCAAAATGGCCGTACCCTTTTGCCTTCCCACCAGCAATAAATGAGAGTCCCTGTTACTCCACATCCTTGCCAGCATTTGGTGTTGTCAGGGTTCCAGATTCTGGCCATTCTAATAGGTGTGTAGAGTATCTCACTGCTTTGATTTGAATTTTCCTAACAACATATGATGTGGAGCATCCTTTCATATACTTATATGCCATGCGTATAACTTCTTTGATGAGATATCTTTTTAATGGTCTTTTCTTTTTAGTACTAATGTTTCAATTGAGGATCCAGCTGTAGGATGGAAGATATTATTGACAAACCAAAATATGAGATTAAGTGGCTTATATTATATGTTTGCTCACTGCCTTAATTCGGTTTCTTTAGACATTTTTTTCTTTAATTACAAGAGTCTCCTTGACAATCTGTCTTCTCTCCAAATTATTTATCTTGGCCTTTTGTGCAATGACCTCAGGACAAGTAAGATGTATTCCTTTTGCTCAAAGATTTCAAAAAGAAATGAGAACCTTTGAAATATTTTATGACTAATGAATGAGCTTACTGTGTTTAGGCACAGTTCCCCCCAAGTTCATTTCTTTTGTAAGCTGAGGCTTTAGCCAACCTGTCTTTTCCTTTCCTATTTTCATATTGTGCTCACGTTGTTCTGTTCTCCTCTCCACCTTTGAAGCCCTATCCTAACTCCCAGCAGAGGTTCAAACACTAACTCTTTTATTATGGTTTTGTTGATTTTCTTCATCTGAAAGAAACATTCCACTTTTTTCAAGGCATTTTCTTTGTGCCTCTCACATGCTTAATAATTTTTTGGTGAACATCCTTCAAGAGTCATTCTGTTTAATATACACCTCAATGGCAGGTAGAATGTTTTATCTTTGTATGCCTAGCATAGTTCACTTCTCACACATGGCAGTTTGTAAAACTGACTGGTAGCTTCTAATGTCAAGACTCATAGTACAATGTTGACATTAGCCATAGTTGAAGTATGATATAATTAAATATGTACAAATAAAGTTGTAGGTTTCCACTATTAATTTTATGTCAGAGAAGGGCAAAATGGAATTTTTTACAACTATTTCATATACGCCGATGTATTTCTCCTTCTCATGATCCTCTACCTAACTAGATTAAGTGTTCTTTGACAAAATATATAATATAAAAGTATAATAATCCTGGGTTTTATTTCAGTAGGATAGAAAATACTAGGTAATTGATTTTTATTATAGGTGTCATATTTAGTATGTCTGAGTATGGCTGTTACTAGATTTTTTTAAAAAAGATAATGTATTTATTTATTTGACAGACAGAGATCACAAGTAGGCAGAGAGGCAGGCAGAGAGAGAGGGGGAAGCAGGCTCCCCACTGAGCAGAGAACCCGATGCGGGGCTCGATCCCAGGACCCTGGAATCATGACCTGAGCTGAAGGCAGAGGCTTTAACTCAGGTGCCCCATTACTTGATTTTTAAATAGTTTACCCTTCTAATGTAAGTATGTTTATTTAGGAACATTTTAGCTGTACTAAGTAGAGAAGGGGATCTTGCAAACTTAAGTATGGTGAAGATAATCATTGTGCATATTTCTGTGAATGGTTATAATGGAAAATTGTCAGTGGCTTAATTTATTATTTTTCTTTTGCATTATTTCATAAAAAAACTTTGTGTAGTCATTTTTGAATCAAGTTATTGTGGCTACCATTTTGGAGGCTTGGAAATGGCTCCAGCTCTTGTTATCACTAAGAGAGATAATTTTATTGAAGAATTTCCAGTGGGCAGTATAATAATCTAACTGGTTAATAAGGTTTTTACTATTCTGAAAAAGAGACAATTCTACAGGGTAGGATTGGGCTTAGAACTTTTGACCTTAAATAACTCCAAATGAGGGAGTACCATTGCAAGTACCATGAATGGGAATTCCATTTACTCCCACATGGGCACATAAAAGCACAATCATGTTAGAGAGTGCTTAACCACTGGACATGGCCCAAATTCTTTTCATACGGTAAAAGAGAAACATGATTTTAAAAATCTACAGTAGATGAATTAGAAAGATAAATTCTGGCTGCCCTAGGGGTTAGTGGACATACATGAAGTTTTCGCCTTTTTTTTCAATAAAATATGGTTTTAAATTTGTTTGTCCTTAAATGTTTCAGACAGAAAAATGGCAAAGTTTAAAAGGCAGGTAGCAATGGACTATTGTCAGTATCCCTTGTACTTCAAAAGTAGAAGCACTTTAAAAAAGACATTTTATATTCCCCTTACAAGTTTAGTTAGGCTGCGTGTAATTGTTCTGAACTGGTTCAATGATTACAAATGAATTAAACCTACTTTTCCATGTCAGTGGATGAATAAATGCTTTGCTATGTGCTTTCAAAAATATAAGGCAGAAGAGTGCGGACCAGCGTGGATATGCTGGGAGTCAGAACTGAGCTCTGAGTCTTCCTCTTCTCTTACTAGCTGGGAGATCTTGACACAGTGATTCCACTTATGCCTTAATCTCCTCCTCTGTAGAATCAGTGCAATGCTGGCTTCATATATTTGTTCTGTGGACAAGAAATACTGTCTATAGAAAATGCTTACTATTGCCTGGTACAAACTAGGAGTTTAAAAAATGGTAGATATTTTGATAGCTGAAATACTCCCACATAGAATTACTATAAATATAAAAATCAATAAATTAAATATTTGGTAGGAAACTCAATGAGTGAGGATTGGCTGGAAAAAAAGAGCAAGAAAGTAGGTGCATGTCTTGGTTTAGTCAAGATAGGGAAATTACAGAAAGGATAGGGTTTCCTCTGAGCAACTCAAAGTAAGAATTTCTTCGTGAACAGAGTTTTTGTGAAGTGAGCAGTCCCTGCATCTCTTTTTGGATAGGGCTGCATTTACCATTTTTATGGTTCCATGGCAGGTAACTTTTGTATTAACCTTGAGTATGTGATATCACTCACCTCTTGAGTATGTGATATCACTATCTCAAACAAGTCCTTTTCCAACAAGACAGTATTCACATTGCCTTATGGTCCCAAATGCATTTTATATTCCAATATTAGCCAGTTCTCCATCTTCTTGGGGATAATGACATCCCTTGGTATTCATAAATATCATCTGGTTGTCTACATCTGTCCACCTATTTAACCACTTGGAAAACTTTGTAGCAGAATGTCTGTCTGTCGTATTTATTTATTTATTTTTCTTGCTTTCTACTGATACCTTCTTTTCCTATAGAATACAGTCACAATAGTTTAGTTAATTTCCTGGGGGAATCTAATGTGGATAAGCCATGGCTCTTTTTTTAGTGCTGCATTTTCTCTTGGGTTCTAATGGAATGTCTGTTTTTGCCCTTTGCATGTTTAAAGGTCACATATTGTAGCCCTAGTACTCTTTCTAATTATAGAGGTACATAAGAGAAGCTAAAAGTATGCATGAAGTAGAAAGCAGAGTCACAAAAAAGAATTGAGAGCAAAGAGACAGCAAAATTTAATGAGGTATTTTAAAAAAGTCATGAAACACTTACATGAGACCTAGAGACATTGACTTAAATAACAATTGATCTATTGATAGAGCATGAAATAAAAAATGTTGACTACATTTGAAAAAATAACAATATGACTAAGACAATGAGAATAGCAATTATAAATATTTAGAGTATACTTGTGAGGGGCCAGACAAGAGAGAAGAACACTCTATGAAACTAAAACACTGTTGAAATGAGAAGAAAGAAAATGAGAAGATTAATAAAGAATGGAAAGGGGCATGTACAATAACCATCAACAAAAATGTTGCTATTTGAGTAGAAAAAGTTTTGCAGTTTGAGGAAAAGTAACCATTGTTTTTTCCCCATGTTGATATCATATGAGATATGATGTAACACAGGGAAAAGCTATGTTAAAATAGAATGTACAGTTTTTTGAAAATACAAAGGAACAGAAGACAAGAGTTATTAGATGGCATACTGTAAAAAAAGAAAATTACTATAGTTAATGAATGAGTAGCCTTAAAGGAGAAAGACAATGTCTTTTTCACATTCAGAAAATAATGTGTCTGAATTAGTTAGAAATCTTTCTGGATGTTCAAGTATAAAGAACTAGTTAGCTTCCATACACTAGAAATCTCTGCTGCATTTGAATGAAGATGAAGATCAGTAGAATCTGCCAAAGAAAGATGTTTATGAGAAATTTTAGTTGAACAAAGTAGATTAAAAAACAATACACATGGTATAATCCTTTTTTGTAAAGGAAATATACATGTGCACACATAGGAAAAACTCTAACACTGTATTCACTGAATAATTATAGGTGACTATCTCTTAATGGCAAAACCATTAATTTGTTCATTTGTTACTTCATTCCATAAATTTTATTGAACACCTGGTAAATCTCAGGCACTGTGCAGAGCTCTGGGAAGATATTGGTGAACGAAACAAATGTGCTTCCAGCTCTCATGGTATTTAAATTCCAGAGGAAAAACATACTTAACAAGTAAATAAATGAAAAAAATTAACTAGACATTATTGATAAGTGCTCAGAAGGAAAATAAACTTGATATCCAGAATGCTGTGGCACAGAATACTAGGTTAGACCTGGGGGTTACTTAGATGGGCTGGTAGCTTGCATAAAGCCTCTCTCAGGAGGCGATATTTAATGTGGTGTTTAAAGGAAGGGAAGGTGCCAGCCCTTTGAACATCAGGAGAACTGCAGGAGAAGAACATGAGAAGTGTAGAGATAAAAAGAATATGAACAGACAACACTTTAAATATATTTTGAATTCAAGAAGCTCAGGGATGTAGGTTCAGGGAATATCTTTGTAAAAATGGAGTAAACTAGAGTAGGTTGTGAATTTTATTTTCTTTATACTTGCAACATAAAATATTTAGAACATTTTGCTACCTACATTTTTTATAATCAGGGAGAAAAAAGCAATAAAGGTTAGAAGAAAATGTCTAAGTTGCAGAATGACCAAAGGTTGAGGCTTTTGGAATTGGCAAAGTCAAAGTTATTAAAGACATAAGAAAGGGGCATTTTCACAGAGGAAACAATAAGATGGGAGTCTGAGAAAGTCAAAGGCGAAATAAGCAAGCAGTGACCGTAGGTATGTTATTAGCTGCTAGATTTTGGTGAATGAGAAATACAGAGCAATGGGAAGATAAGATATGACTATAAAGTAAAGCCATTGATTTTCATGAGTGATAAGTGCAATTCATCTCATCATTTGGAAGTCACATATTAAAGAAAGAGGACCTATTTCTCACCCATCCTGTGATACTTAGCTTGAGTCCCATTCCTTTCCTGGAGGCTTCTTGATGACTTCAGCATAGTATGGTGTTGCTTTGTAAATTTTTATAGCATTTATAAACACTGTAATTTATAATACTACTATCAATACTAGCACTTAATTGGGGCCAACTTTTGTTTTCTAATTGTATTATGATCAAGTCATCTTCTGAACAAAAGTTACACATTCTTTATTTCCATGGATTCAAAAGTCATGATTGTATAAAAGATACTTTAAAAGTTGGCTAAAGAGAATGATAATTTTAAAAAATTACATACATAACTTAAACATTTTACTTTTCTTTAGAATGTAAGTGGATATTCATTTGTCAACCTTCTATCAAAAAGCAAAATTCTTGAAGTATGAGTTTGTTGATTGAAGTACCATTTGTCTTCCTTGTATAAAATTTACCCATTGTGAATTTATCTACAATTTTCAATTTTTTGAACAAGATATTAGAAACATTCTGTAGAGAAATTTGAGAACAGCATTCTTTTGCATCCTTCCAGCATTCTTTCTTTTTCTCCAGTCCTTTAAAACTGTTACACCCAGACTTGATTCAGTTCTAGTATTTTTAAGGGACTTGCCTTTATTTTGAAACTTTCCAAAAGCATTCAGCTGAGATTTCATATAAACAACTCTTTTTTTTACCCTTATAGTTATCAGTTTATAGAACATTCAACTAAATTACATAATTACAAAAACAAGTCCAACTGGCACTAATAATATAGAGACAAACTTAACTGAGTCTTGATAAAATATAACTCAATTGGTATAATTCCTGTCATTAAGTAGGGTGTGTGTGTGTGTGTGTGTGTGTGTGTGTGTGTGTACGTCTACTGATCATGAGGGTCAATATACTGTTGGCATCAATCAGTCTATTTTTACAGGGGCCTCAGGAAGCCTCAGTTAATCTGCAATGGGGTGTATGAGTTGAAGATAGTTGTGCTCCTTTCCTTAGGATCCTTTGGTTATTTAGGCACAAACATTACTTGCATCTCTTTCTGAGATAGAGGGAGAGTTGGGAATTGTCCAAAAAAGAGGGTCCAATATGCTTCTACCCATGATTCTTGTCCTAGCTGAACACTGGAGAGATGGGACAATTTTCTTTGCATCTCAGTGAAAGACACAAGGAGACTTCTATCCATTGCTATGGCTTAAAAGGCAACAGCTGTCATCAGGAAAGTATTCCTGGACCCAGAAAACATTTAGTGCCATGTATTAGATATCTGATTTAGCTCCTGCATAACCATGAGATGACATCAACTCACTGATGTCTCTGGTGGCTTGGGAGCCCAGGGGAGTGGTCTCCTTGAGATCCTTTCAGAGGGCCTATGAAATAAAAATTATTTTCGTAATGATGTTAAGATGTTATTTGCCTTTTTCACTCTTATTTTTTCCTTAGGTATGCAGTGGAATTTTTCTAAAGACTGAATGTTGTATGATATTGTAGCAGAGTGAATGCAGAAGCAGTTGGGATAACCCAGTTGTCATCTATTCAGCCAAACATTAAAGAGATTTGCAAAAATGTAAAACAAGATTATAACAAGATTATTCCCTCACTTTTTTTTTTAGTTTGGGGAAAATATAGTTTCTCTTAAAAATAAAATATGCTGTTTTTAGTTACAAATTTGTTGTTTTTCCTTTTTTTTACTCTTTTTATTATTGTTATTTCTAAATGAGTGAATCAGTATTTTTTTTAAAAAGATTTCATCCATTTATTTACTTAAGAGAGGGAGAGAGAGAGAGAGCGGTGAGCAGGGCAGAGGGAGAGGGACAACGAGACTCCTTACTCAGTGGGAGTCTGACCCTGGGCTCGATTCCAGGACCCTGAGATCATGACCCAAGGCGAAGTCAAATGCTTAACCAATTGAGCCATCCAGGAGCCTCTGAGTGAATCAGCATTTCAAAATTTTCTCTTTTACCTTCAAGTATGGTAAACACTGAAAAGTATGACCCATGTGAACAAAAAGCTTTTTGGGGTCCTCGATAATTTTTAAAGTATAAAGAGGTCGTGAGATCAAAAAGTTTAAGAACCAATGATGTAGAAGAAGAGAATGGACCAAACCCTAGGAAATGGTACAGCCAAGAGATGTAGAATTTCTAATTGTCAGTTAGCATTTAACAGATCATATCATTATAGATACTTGATTCTGAGTACTTTTGAAGGAGAATAAATTCTTAGAGCACTTAAAAGTTTTGCCCCAAACCTTTTAAGCAAAACCAGACACAATATGGAATAATTAACAAACAGGAAAAAAAAACCCAGACAAATGTTTCTAAAGAATTTTAGCAGGAGAGGAATTGACGTGAGGTGAATAAATTTTCATGTCTGTGTAATGGCACAGTCTTTCACAATGTAGAAGAAGTTTAAATTTAGGGAGCTTTAGGAGCTTCTAAAAGTTTTCCATTTTTATTTTAGAAATTGCAGTCTAGCTAAATTAACTAATATGCTGTTAACTTTCTTTATTAATATTTTTCCCTACTATATGTGCCAGCAGTCAAACATGTTGTTTTAACTGCTGTGAGAAAGCAGTAGCTGCTCAGATACTGAGCCAATGTAGTAATCATTTAAAAAAGATACTTGGATTCTCAAAATAGTGGGGATAATTTTGTGTGGAGATTGATAGTATGTTTGACTATAATCTCTTAGTAACATGAGTTATATGCCAGATTCATCTTTGTGAGTCATGATTAACAACATGACCTATTTGTACATGTTGAGTTTTTGAGGATTCGGTAACAATAGGTGATATACTCCAGTGGTATCATTAAGATTCAAGAGCTCTTACAAAGGTGAGTCTTTGGAATAACATTTCATTAATTGCCCACGTAGTTTTCAATCAGCAACTAACCTCTAATTATTCTGTAAGTTCATCCTTGAGCATGCTTTTCTTAAAATAACATTCATCGTTTTTTTTTTCACATTGCAAAAGGATTATGTATTTTCATTGTAGAAGGTCTAGTAAATATGGAGACACTAAAAGAATCAAATAAGTATCACAGACACATCCTTCTCTTGAAGATCACTCTATTAACATTTGGGTACATCTCCTTCTAGTCCAATCTGAAATATACATGCATGTTTTCCTTTTGCAAATATGGAACCATACTGTATATACTGTTTTATAAATAGCTTTCCCCCAACAGTATTTCATTAACATCTTTCTTTCTTTCAAGTATACATTTTGTTAGTATTCACATTATCTAAATTTTCTCACATATTTTATTGCTTTTATCTACGATTATGAGAATGTATCATGGTGTCTTGAAGGTTCTATCACTCAGGGTTCTTGTTTGCAAACAAAAGAAACTGATTCTGGCTAAATTTCACAGAAAAGCAGTTTACTGGAAACATTGGCAGCTCCCAGGGTGGAGGGGAAGATGGACCAACAAGGCTCAGAACATGGAAAACCAATGCCCACTACAGTGAAACACTAGAGATTTCTGTCTAAATATGTGTACCTACCTGCTTGACTCTACAGAATCGATTACATTTGCCTAGATTAGAACCGAGAGAGAATAGATATGGGCGGGTTGTCAAAATGGTAAAGGAGGAACAACTCAGACACTGACATAAATGGGAAGGACTCCTGCAGCTCGGAACCAGAGGGGTTTGATATAACAAGACCAGGAGACTCAGGATCCCTCAGCTTGCTGCCTTGTGAGTCAGGTGTAAGACAGATGGCTCTTCGTTTCTCACTTACTGCCATTGATGGTGCACAGACTTTATTGTTATTTATTTGAGTGATGGGAATAGCCATAGTGGGCTGCCCCCAAGGGGGCTTGTGAGAGTCAGCTGGAAACAGGGCTGGACAACCTGAAAGTGTAGTGCTCAGGGTGTGGCAATGTGGAAAAGCAGAGGAGGGGAACCCAGGATGTGAAGACTCTTAATACTTAAGGCTGTGCTATATCAGAGTAGCAAATTAAGTCCTTTCATCCCCCCATCCCCTTCTCTAAATTGCAAAGTCTGAGACCATGTGTTAGTCTGACTGATAGAACAGCTTGAAACTAGGCCATTTGAAATATAGATGAATTCTCATGGATAGGTGAGAAAATATGCCATTTTGAAAAGCTGTCTTCTACTGAAATCATTGCATAATGGCATTCAGCAGCATTAGAAACGACATGGAGAAGAAATAGTGCTTCGAGAATAGAATTTCTCTTAGCTTTCTTTAGAGTGCTGAGGAGTTCTTCCAGAGAAATACACTCTTGGTCGACTGATTAAAACTGGATCTCCAACAACTGTTCTAACTGGGAGAAGCTGTCCTCCATACAGCACTGGACTGACTCTTAGTGGTGACAAAATATATTAGTCTCTGTTCTCCTTCATTCCCTCACCCCATTCCCCCACAAGAAGGAGTTTTTTAGTGACGTTTAGTTAAAAAAAAAAGATTTATTTACTTATTTTGATAGAGAGAGAGAGAGAGAGAGAGAATGAGTGAGAGGAGCAGAGGGAGAAGGCAGAATCCCAAGTAAACTCCCCAATGAGTGAGAAGCCCAACATAGGACACTGTTTCACGACCCTGAGATCATGACCTGAAATGAAACTAGGAGTCAACGAGTAACCAGCTGCCACCCAGGTGACCGCAGTGGTGTTTAATTCTTAAAATGGGAGCTTCCCGAGAAAATTTGTTCCCTAGTCTCTACAAGTTTCTTTTTTAAATCTCTTTGTTTTCTCAGCAAATAAGGACTTCAAAGAGTTGGCAGTAAGGAGTTAAGAAGTGGTCAGTAAATGGGGAAAGAGAAAGGAAGGTATTCACACCTGAGAACATACTAGTTCTATTTACTTTGCATGTAACTTCTTGTTTTTCTCCCAACCACTTTCTGAGTGGGTATTAGTATTTCCATGTCATAGAGGAGTTAACTGCAACTCAGAGAGGATGAGATTTGCTCATGACTACAGATGCTAAATAGAAGAAATTGGATGCCAATTATGGTCTCTTCCTCTTTAAACTGTTTTTAACATAACAGTTGAGGGCAAGGAAAGGAAACAGGTGAAAGACATTGCATTTGGTGGGGAGAGAAGAGAAGAAGAAACAAGACTATTTTGTGACATTTGTAATTGACATGTGATGTTCACACCTGCATTTCTAGTTGATCACAGTATAACAGCTAATATAAAACCACATAAATGTAAAGAACTGATTGTTAACTGAATTTATTTAACAGCATGGTTACTAACCACTAGCAATATGAAAGCTGTATCTGTGACTCACATATCCATGCTCTTTACATTTTCAGAAGCATTTTTATGATACTTCATTCCAATATCTGATAATTTTTGTAATGGACACATCTGTTTATCTTTCTATCTATTCACCCAGCTTTCCTCAGTAGTATAGCCTATAGAGAAATATATATGTACTTACATACATGTACACTCAAAAAAGTATTTTTCTTTTTTTATGTTTTTATTTAAGTTCCAGTTAGTTAACATATGTGTAATACTAATTTCAGGTGTACAATGTAGTGATTCATGACTTCCATATAACACCCAGTGCTCATCACAAGTACTCTCCTGATCCTCACTACCTGTTGCACACATCTCCCCACCGCGCTCCCCTCTAGTAACTATCAGTCTGTTCTCTACAGTTGAGTCTGCTTCTTGGTTTGCCTCTCTTTCTCTTTCTCTCTCTCTTCCTTTGCTCATTTGTTTTGTTTCTTAAACTCCACATAGGAGTGAAATCATATGTTATTTTTTTTCTCTGACTGACTCATTTCATTTAGTATAATACTCTGTAGCTCCATCCATGTTGCTGTAAATGGCAAGATTTCATTCTTATTTTTGGATGAATAATATTGTATTGTATTGTAACCGTATTGCATACGGTTTCTTCTTTATCCATTCATCAGTTGATGAACACTTGGGCTGTTTCCATAGTTGGGTAATTGTGGATAATGCTGCTATAAACATCAGGGTGCATGTAAGTCTTTGAATTACTATATTTGTATCCTTTGGGTAAATATCTAGTAGTACAAGTGCTGGATAGTTGCTGGTGATTCTATTTTTAACTTCTTGACAAAACTCCATTCTGGTTTCCAGAGTGGCTGCACCAGTTTGCATTCCCACCAACAATGTAAGAGTGTTCCCCTTTCTCTGCATCCTTGCCAACACCTGTTGTTTCTTGTGTTAATGATTTTAGTCATTGTGATGGTTCTGAGGTGATATATTATTGAAGTTTTGATTTGTATCTCCCTGATGATGAGTGATGAGCATTTTTTCACGTGTATGTTGGCCACCTGCATGTCTTCTTTGGAAAAATATCTATCTATGTCTTCTGCCCACTTTTAAATTGGATTATTTGTTTTTGGGGGCATTGAGTTTTACAAGTTCTTTATATTATTTTGGATACTGACCTGTTATCAGTTGTGTAATTTCAAATGTCTCCCGTAGGTTGCCTTTTAGTTTTGTTGATTGTTTGCTTCACCGTGCAGAAGATTTTTATTTTAATGAATTCCCAATAATTTATTTTTGCTTTTGTTTCCTTGCCTCAGGAGACATATCTAGTAAGAAGTTGCTATGGCTGATGTCAAAGATGTTATTGCCTAGGTTTTTCTCTAGGATTTTGATTGTTTCATGTACATTTTTATTCTAGTGGGAAGAGTGAGAGAAGAAATCCTCTAGTGATCAAAACAAATTTAAGGTGGATGTGAAGATTTTTTTTAAAGATTTTATTTATTTATTTGTCAGAGAGAGAGAGAGAGCTCAAGCAGGGGGAATGGGAGAGGAGGAAGCAGGCTCCCTGCTGAGCAAGGAGCCTAATGTGGCACAGGATCCTAGGACCCTGGCATCATGACCAGAGCCGAAGGCAGATGTTTAACCGACTGAGCCACCCAGGTGTCCCTGAAGATTTTTTTTTAATACAATTAATACCTCTCCTATAATGATAGCATTTTTGTCGGTCTAGTTTTCTATTGTATAGACACACATTCATGTGCATCTTGGATAATTTTTTTATAGTGAGTAGAATTGTGTGGTCAATGGCTATGAACATTTTAAAAACATTTGCTGGGGGCGCCTGGGTGGCTCAGTGGGTTAAAGCCTCTGCCATTGGCTCAGGTCATGATCCCAGGGTCCTGGGATTGAGCCCTACATTGGGCTCTTCACTCAGCGGGGAGCCTGCTTCGTTCCTCTCTCTCTGCCTGCCTCTCTTCCTACTTGTGATCTCTGTCAAAAGATAAATAAAATCTCAAAATAAAAATAAAAGCATTTGCTGCATATTACTGAATTGCCTCTTGAAATATTGAATCAGTTTATACTCATGTAAGCCAAAATGAATGATGAAGCCCATTAACCAGTGACTTGGTCAACATAGGTTTTAGCATTAAAAGATATCAATACCTGGGACCCCTGGGTGGTTCAGTTGGTTGAGTGTCCGACTTGATTTTGGCTCAAGTCATGATCTCAGGGTCGTGGAATTGAGCTCCATGATGTATTCTGCACTCAGCAGAGAGTCTGCTTGTCCCTCTCCTTCTGTTCCT
Organism: Taxidea taxus jeffersonii; assembly: GCA_003697995.1. Lineage (NCBI taxonomy): Eukaryota > Metazoa > Chordata > Mammalia > Carnivora > Mustelidae > Taxidea > Taxidea taxus. The sequence goes on along the minus strand of ML111775.1, from coordinate 13,555 downwards.
CCCCTTGCTTGTGTACATCCTCTCTCTCAAAATAAATAAACCTTTTAAAAAAGTCAATACTTATAATAGGTGAAGTTGTTATTTTATTGTACGTTAGTTTGCACATATGTGATTTCTAGTAAAGTTGAATATTTTTCATATTTATTAAACATTTCTATATCTTTCTTATAAATTCTTTATTCCTATACTTTAGCCAAATTTTTCTTATGGGGGAATCTTTTCCTTTATATATACATATTTTTTTTTTCTTTAAGCTTTTTTATTTAAACATATAATGTAACCCCACCCCCTTCTCCCAACCCCCCTCCCCCGCCCCCCCCCCTCAGTTTGTTTTATGACATTAAGAGTCTCTTTTGGTTTGTCTCTCTCCCGATCCCATCTTGTTTCATTTTTTCTTTTCCTACCCCCTTAACCCCCACCCCCATTGCATCTCCACTTCCTCATATCAGGGAGATCATGTGATAGTTGTCTTTCTCCAGTTGACTTATTTTGCTAAGCATGATACCCTCTAGTTCCATCCATGTCATCGCAAATGGTAAGATTTCATTTCTTTTGATGGCTGCGTAGTATTCCATTGTATATATATATATATATATACCACATCTTCTTTATCCATTCATCTGTTGATGGACATATATATATATATTTTTAAAGATTTTATTTATTTATTTCTCAGATAGAGAGACAGCGCAGGAGCGAGCACAGGCAGACAAAGTGGCAGGCAGAGGCAGAGGGAGAAGCAGGCTCACTGCCGAGCAAGGAGCCCGATGTGGGACTCGATCCTAGGATGCTGGGATCATGACCTGAGCCGAAGGCAGCTGCTTAACCAACTGAGCCACCCAGGCGTCCCTGGACATATATTTCTAAGTGTCATTTCTGTTTGAAGGATATTATTCCACCATCCTATATGTAGTAACTTTTTGTATGTTTGTTTCAGTTTGTTGTTGCGTTTTATATTTTGTTTACAATAATTTTGCTGTATAGAAGTTAAGGACTTTTGTGTTATCAAACCCATCAACCTTTAATTAGTAGATTTTGCTTTTGAAGAGTCCTTTTCTACATTGAAATAATTAAGTTATGTTTTCTTTTTGTTCTTTAAGGATTTCTTTTTTTATATTAAACTCTTTTAACCATTTGCCATCTATTTTAGTGTATAGTATAAACTAAGTATCTAGTTAATTTTTATTCTAAATTGTTAGCTATCTCAGCAACAGCTTTTAAAGTTCTTTTCATTAACCCAAAATGTCTCACTTACATATTAGGTTCCTATGTATATTTCATAAAGGATAGAAAATGGATTTTTAAAATTAAGGTATAGTTGACATGCAGTGCTACATAGTTTCAGGTGTACAACACAGTGATTCAAGGAGTCTGCATGTTCTGCTATGTTCACCAAAGGTAGTTACCCTCTGCCATCATACAACACTATTACAGTATCACTGACTATGTTTCCCATGCTGTGCCTTTTATCTCTATGACTTAGTCATTCAAAAGCTGAGAGCCTGTATGTCTTGCTCCCCTTCACCCATTTTGCCCGCCCCTGTCTGGCACCCACCAATTTGTTCTTTGTATTTATGAGTCTGTTTCTGTCTTTTTTGTTTGCTTGTTCATTTTCTTTTCCAGATTCCACACTTAAGTGAAATCATATAGTATTTGCCTAGGGTACAAAGTGGATTTAAACTCAATATGAATTCATTTCCTTTACCCACTTATTCATTCTGCCATTCACTCATTCCATAGACATTCATTTAGTGCCCACCGTATGCTTTAGTGTAGGGTGGGCAGGGTACTTGTCATTATAGGAGTAAAGAGTGAGGCAAGGATTGTTCTTACTGCAATGGTGTGATCTGATTCACAGTTTAAAAAATTTGCTCTGGATCCTGAATGGAGAAGGAAGTTCATGAAAAAGAAAAAATCCCCATGAACAGTTTAATTCTGTTTCCCTTGGAAATAAATATTTTAAAGTTATAGTTAGTTTATAAATTACCTTCTTGAATCTTTTTGAGTCTTTGTTATATTAGCTAGTGGAATATCTTTATATTTTTGTTTTGTTTTGTTATTTTTGGCACAGTGAGCTTTAATTCATGAAAACGACAATGATGCAACACTAGAATTTTTGAGAAGATGAACAGAAAGACATAATAACATGCACTGATGTCAAACTGCAACCAATTCATAGTATCCTGGCTCATTTCCTAAAATTCAATCATTTTTTTAAACAGCTTTGTTGAGGCACAATTTACATAGCATAAATGTCATGCAGTTTAAGTGAATAATTCAATCATTTTCAGTGTATTTACAGGCTTGTGCATTCATCACATTCTCATTTTAGAACATTCCTATCACCCCAGTAAGAAACTTTGTGCCCATTATCAGTCACAGCACTAGGCATCCATGAATCTACTTTCTGTCTATAAGCTTTCCTTTTCCGGATATTTTATATACATGAAATCATACAGTATATGATCTCTCATGTCTGGCTTCTTTCACTTAGCATAATGTTTTTGAGGTTCATCCATGTTTTAATATGTATCAGTACCTCATTGCTTTTTCTTGGTGAATAATATTCTATGATATGAATATACTACATTTTATTATTCATCAGTTGGTAGATGGGTTATTTCCACTTTTGACTATTATAAGTAAAAATTGCTTTAGATATTCCTGTACAAAGTCTTTGTGTAGAGATGTGTTTTCATTTGTCATGGGTGAAGATTTCTTTTGGAAAGGGTGGAATTGCTGGATTTTTGGTAAATCTATGTTTAACATTAATTTTCAAAGTGTCTAAAAAAAACCAGATTAACCTGCATCATGGTTTTGTTTTGATAAATTGTCACCCCCAAATAAGTTAGACTATTTTGCTATTAAACACAAATTTGTAAAACTAGCTTTTGGTATATGCTTGAAATTTTAAGTTATTGAATAAGGAATATCTTTGCATTTCAATAATGTTTCAAATATTGAGAAATAATTTCTCTATGCTCAGATTTTTTTTCTTGGTGCTCAATTTGTGACTTGATTAAAAAGGTCTTTTAAAAGGAAGATGGTCTCTATGGTATCATTTCAGAACATATAACATATGGAGTTATTTCTCTTTTTAAAATAAGCTTTATGGAACAAGAGGTTTGCAAATCACAGAGTGAATATCTTCTTTGTTATTTTAGCTGCTGACATTTTAAATTCAATTTAGAAGTGGCCTTATATTTTTAAAGTTAATGAAGTGGATTTCAGGTTCAGTTAACAGTAATTTAAGATGACAATTAAATCATTAGTGAAGCTAATTATTAAATCGAAAACTCTCTGTAATACTCAAGCTTACAAAGAAATAAAACCCTACATCTAAGTGCCATGCAGACTGTGAGCTGGTTGATAGGTAGTCCTTTTAACAAAGTAGCACAGTAGCAAGGTTGATACATGACAGTCCTATACATGGTATTATTTCCAGCAAGCTGAACTTTAATATTTAGGTTCAGTTTAGTCATGATTTTTTTAGCTAAGTGACACAGGGTTGAAACACTGTTTCACAGCATCTCAAGCAGTGTTTCTAAATACTATAAATATATCCACTATGTTTGCCCTGTTCATTTCAAACTCATATAACAGGCATAGTAATTGCTGTGTTTATTATAACAAAAATAAAATCAGAATGATGCTGCTAGGAATGCTTTCATACTTTTATTTTGGGAGCAAGGGCATGCATTTCTATTGGGTGTATACTTCGTGCAAAATTGTTGGAGAATGAGGAATGCTATGGCTTGACTTTGATAGATGGGGCCATTCCATTTCCCTAAGTGGTTAAACCTCTTAATACTCTTTGATAATATCTGTCGCTCTATCTTAATTTAATAGGTAGAACTGAAGACAACACAGGTTCACTGACAGTGAAATAAACAAATGACTAAGTGATGATATGTACACAGTGGGATATTATACAGTAAGGAAAACAGACTAAAGTTCAGGTAACAACCGCTTAAATCTCAAGGACATAATGTTAAATGATTAAAGCAAGACACAAGGTGAAACAAACTTGAAATAAAATCTCTATTTTTACAAAGTTAAGACAAAATTAAGCTGTGATGTTAGAAGTAAGGATAGTAGTTAATTTGGGGAGTAAAGAGGCTAGTGATGGAACAGGGGCAGAAGGGAATTTTCTGGTATGGTTATATTTTGCTTCTTGACCTGTATTTATTCACTTTGTGATATTTCTTTGAGCTGTACACTTACGATCTACACACACTTCGTGTATGTATATTAAACCTCAATAGAAAGTAAAAGACAAGTAGGTGTTAGACTTAGAAAAACATTAATTTTAAGTTCTTTTGATTTTAATTGTAACATTGACTTGACTTAAGCAGAATCATTGAAGCAAAATTTATTCAAAAAGCTCTCACACTGAGATTCCATAATATATGCTATCCCATAGAGTATTTTTTGCCCTTTATTTTTGTGATTTTTTAAAAAAAGATTGTAATTTTGTTCCTTTTTAACAGCTTAAAAATTCTCCCAGTATTAAAATACATTTTAAAGAAAGTTTTTAAAGTTAAAGTTAACACAGTGTAATATTAGTTTCAGGTGAACAATATTGTGATTCAACACTTCCATAAATCACCTGGTGTTTACCACAAGTGTGCTCCTGAATCCCCATCACCTACTTGACCCATTCTCCTACCCTCTACCTTCTGGTAGTCAGAGGGGCAATACATTTTAATTACTGATAATAATGTTACTCTTGTGATTCTTTTATTTCAAGATAATTTTCATTGTTTCATCATATAATTATTTTGTAAATTCCCCCAAAACAGCTAGGATTTTTATTTTTATTTTACTTTATAAATGAGCTTTGGAGGAATGACATTTTTACAGATTTTTTTCATCCCTGTTTATCTATGGTGTCTCTCCATTTATTTAAGTCTTCTTTTATGCCATTTAGAACTTTTTCCTTTTAAAACTCAATTATAATCACATGGTTAAAATATGAGTACATTCTTGTTGCTAAACAATTAAAACAAATAAATTAAAATCTCAAATTCAGATATATCACTTTTTCCTCCATAGGGCTATTCATAGTTATTTTTTTTAAGCTTTATTTAAACATATAATGTAACCCCACCACCCTCTCCCAACCCCTCTCCCCCCCACCCCCATTGCATCTCCACTTCCTCATATCAGGGAGATCATGTGATAGTTGTCTTTCTCCAGTTGACTTATTTCGCTAAGCATAATACACTCTAGTTCCATCCATGTCGTCGCAAATGGTAAGATTTCATTTCTTATGATGGCTGCATAGTATTCCATTGTATATATATACCACTTCTTCTTTATCCATTCATCTGTTGATGGACATCTAGGTTCTTTCCATAACTTGGCTATTGTGGACATTGCTGCTATAAACATTTGGGTACACATGCCCCTTTGGATCACTACATTAGTATCTTTAGGGTAAATACCCAGTAGTGCAATTGCTGGGTTGTAGGGTATCTCTATTTTCAATTTTTTGAGGAACCTCCATGCTGTTTTCCAGAGTGGTTGCACCAGCATGCATTCCCACCAACAGTGTAGGAGGGTTCCCGTTTCTCCACATCCTCGCCAGCATCTGTCATTTCCTGACTTGTTCATTTTAGCCATTCTGACTGGTGTGAGGTGGTATCTCATTGTGGTTTTGATTTGTATTTCCCTGATGCCCAGTGATGTGGAGCACTTTTTCATGTGTCTGTTGGCCATCTGCATGTCTTTGCAGAAATGTCTGTTCATGTCTTCTGCCCATTTCTTGATTGGATTATTTGTTCTTTGGGTGTTGAGTTTGCTAAGCTCTTTATAGATTTTGGATACTAGCCCTTTATCTGATATGTCGTTTGCAAATATCTTTTCCCACTCTGTCAGTTGTCTTTTGGTTTTGTTGACTGTTTCCTTTGCTGTGCAAAAGCTTTTGATCTTGATGAAGTCCCAATAGTTCATTTTTTCCCTTGCTTCCCTTATCTTTGGCATTGTTCCTAGGAAGAAGTTGCTGCGGTTGAGGTCGAAGAGGTTGCTGCCTGTGTTCTCCTCAAGGATTTTGATGGATTCCTTTCTCACGTTGAGGTCCTTCATCCATTTTGAGTCTATTTTCGTGTGTGGTGTAAGGAAATGGTCCAATTTCATTTTTCTGCATGTGGCTGTCCAATTTTCCCAACACCGTTTGTTGAAGAGGCTGTCTTTTTTCCATTGGATGTTCTTTCCTGCTTTGTCGAAGATTAGTTGACCATAGAGTTGAGGGTCTATTTCTGGGCTCTCTATTCTGTTCCATTGACCTATGTGTCTGTTTTTGTGCGAGTACCATACTGTCTTGATGATGACCAGCTTTGTAGTAGAGCTTGAAGTCTGGAATTGTGATGCCACCAACTTTGGTTTTCTTTTTCAATATTCCTTTGGCTATTCGAGGTCTTTTCTGGTTCCATATAAATTTTAGGATTATTTGTTCCATTTCTTTGAAAAAATTGGATGGGATTTTGATAGGCATTGCATTAAATGTGTAGATAGCTTTAGGTAGCATAGACATTTTCACAATATTTATTCTTCCAATCCATGAGCATGGAACATTTTTCCATTTCTTTGTGT
>ML111774.1:58258-131001 GCA_003697995.1 Taxidea taxus jeffersonii | reverse complement strand
CGTGGGGAGGGGCAGAGGGAGAGAGAGGAGAGAGAATCATAAGCAAGCTACACACTGGCTGGGGCCCAATCTCACAACCCCGACATCATGGCCTGAGCTGAAATCAAGAGTTGGCCGCTTAAACCTACTGAGCCACCCAGGCTCCCCTATGGTGGTTCTATTTTTAACCTTTTGAAATACTTTTCTAAAGTGATTGCACCATTTCCCTCTTTTTTTCTCTTAATGCCTGATATCTCTTCTATTATTTGTAATCATGTGAACTGGAGAAGAGAAGCAGAGGAAGGAGATACAGCTCAAATTCAGTCTTTTTTTCACTTGATAGTCCAGGGAATGGGTGAGCCATTATTGTGATGGTGCTGCATGACAATCCAAAATCTCAGGGCATACAATGGCAAATATTTATTTCTTAATCTTAGGTCTACAAGTCAGCTGTAACTCTGATGGCTTCTGCTAGGATTGATAGAGTTTGGCTGTAGTCTGTAGGTCAAATTCATTCAGGGGCTAGTGGCCACTCAGCTCATCTTCTTATTATGGCAGAAGACAGAGACATAGGAGGCCATGTCAAGCCACTAACACTCCCTTGACCAAAACAAGTCACACAGCTAAGCCCCAAAGTCAATGATATAGGGAAGTTTGCTCTCCCTATTTTTTTCCTGGAAAGTTCTGCTGTGTCACATGGCAAAGTGTGTGTTTATATAATCCTCTTATAAGGGTGAAGTAAAATATTGGGAAGAATGATCTGAGGATGAAGAATGATCCACAGTCAATATGCAATTTACCATATAAAGCTGAGTTTTTCTAAGTCACAATGGTAAGCAGGGGAATAGAGAGAAAAGGAGGAGAGATTTTTAAATTATAGACATGTATTACATGGAACACTGGGTGTGGTGCATAAACAATGAATCTTGGAACACTGAAAAAATAAAATAAAATTTAAAAAGTGAATTATAGCGTATTTTTAAAAAACCTAAAATGTGAGAAAGTTATAGTAACTTAGAAGCCACTCTTTGGATATAGGCTTTCGTGAAAAGGTGAGGATATTTGTAATTAGCCCATTGATTTTACATGCTCCATTTCAATGCTCAAGGAGTCCTAAATGCTTGGTTACTTCATAGCACAAAGAGATTTGGGGGTAAAAAGAGCCTTATGAGACATCTTATTTTGTCTGTTGAATCACTAAAAAGTGCTGCAAGAAACCCTGGATCCAGAGTGGATGATACCCACTTCCTGAAGCAACTTGGTCCTCAGTAAGCCACCCCGGGAGGCTCTCATAATAATAACTTACATTCTACTTATTTTCAAGACAGCCCTTGAAATAGATGCTGTTATCATCCCATTATACAAACAAGGCAACAGACTTAGGAAGATCAAGACCAAAGTCACAGCTATGAAATGGCAAGGTCAGAGATTTAAGCTTGGGGTTTTCTGGCTCCAAAGATCAGCCACAACCCCAGATGTTTCTGGAAAGAAAAAGTCCTGCTTCTGTTGGTTCTGAATCTTCCTCTCTTAACCAGAATCTACCTTTTTAAAAATTATTATTATTCATTTATCCTAGCTTTTTATTTTGTTCATTTTTAAGTAGGTAAAACATTTCTCCTACAATCTGGCTTATACTTTGAATCTGCCATACCGATCCTTTCTTTTTTCATCACCGTTATTATAAAAAACAAAAAGAAAAAAAGAAAAGAAAAAGCCTGAACTGCCATGTGAATTCACTTAGGTTTTGAATTGCTGCAGTATGAATTATTGGAGTTTAACCTACTGCCTACAAGATTTTGTACTTTATCAACAGGCTTCAGTTGTCCCTGTTTCTCCCCTTTTGCCAGAGCTTAAATAGAACACAGGTGACGTATCGAGGAGGAAGTTGTTTTATTTCAACATTAGTAAGGATTTTTCTTGTTCCAGATTAAGTGCTTGTGCTTGTGTCTTTATATCATTGGGCAACCGGGAGCCAATGGGATTATCAGAAGGTAGATAGAATGGTAACGGAGTGATAGCTGGAAAAGAAGTAAAAAAGCAAGGATGTACTGAAGGTTAATTGACCTGCATATCTGATATGAACGGTGAACAGAAAAGAGAGAGTTAACATGAGATAATTACTGGGATCAAAAAACTAGAGTTATGAAAGAGACGAGTCTTGGGGCACCTGGGTGCCTCAGTGGGTTAAAGCCTCTGCCTTTGGCTAAGGTCATAATCCCAGGGCCCTGGGATCCAGCCCGGTGGCATCGGGCTCTCAGCTCAGCAGGGAACCTGCTTCCTCCTCTCTCTCTGCCTGCCTCTCTGCCTGCCTCTCTGCCTACTTGCGATCTCTGTCTGTCAAATAAATAAATACAATCTTAAAAAAAAGAAAAAAAAGAAAGGAGTCTTAACAGAAAGTCTGAGACAGAAACTGCCTTGTGTGAAATAGCTAATGATGAGGTTTTAGTGAAAAATGGGTATCTTGCTGGAGGTAGGAGCTAATGGCATCAGATCAGCCATTCCTTAAGGAAACACCTAGAGCTTCGAATGAACTATTGAAGCCCAGACACCATTCATTTGTGTCTCTACATTGGTAGGCATTCCGTATTCAAAGAAATTCTGTCAAAATCAGACTTTGCCAAAATGGCGGCAACAAATCTCCTGTGAACTCTCTCTCTCTTCTTAGATGTAAACAATACTTACTCAAGCGGGGCTGCCATATTCGATGGCATTCCAAAGGGATGGGCTTCTTCATCAGACTGTAGACAGCTGTGCTACGAGAGTGTTCATAAACTGTGTGAGCAATTGACAAGTTGGCAAAACATTGACAAACAACAATTACTCAAAGAGCGGCACTTGGAGAAGTTGTTTGTTGTTTAAGAGATCCCAAAGAAACAGGAAGAACAAGTGAAAGTGCTGTTTTTGCCATTGCACTAAGACATTATTTTTCTGTAAGAAAATGTCAGTAAATGAAATAATGCACTATAATACAATAAATTTATTCTTTATACTTTATTTGTGAGATGCACTGAATTACTAGACTGCTTTTTTTGAGATCACTACTCTCCACCAAAGACCAAAATGTAGAAGTTATTTTAAAATGTCCATACGCAAATACAAAATATTTTAAAATGCTCAAAGTATAAAAGGTGTCTTATTAGCTTGAAATAATTACTATATTTTCAGCCATGATCTTCACACTGATTTTGATTAAGGAAAATGCAAAGGCATCAAGGTTTTAGCACCATTTCACAGTAATGCTAATATAAGAATAATGCTAATAGCAATAATAATGATATCAAGTAACATTTAGGTCTTATTTTGTGACAATAAGCCATGCTAAATATTTTTCTTGTGTTGTTTAACAACTTCTTGATACCTCTCTATGAAAAGGAGATTTGTCAACCCATTTTATAAATCAAGAATCTGAATCTCGAAGCATTAATGTTACTTTTCCAAGATCATATAGCTAAGTAACCAGTGGAATGAGAATTTGAACATAGTTTTGTCTGAATCCATGCCCTGGGCATTGTTGTAATTAGTACATATGGAGTCTCCATGGGAATTAGGGAAAAGTGCCTCTCCCTCAAGATACTTTTATCCCCATCTGTTAGAAAGTTGTTACAAAAAACTGATTGTGTAGACCAAGACAGCCTACTGCCATCTACCGGAACAATTGTAATGAATACACAAATCTATGATGTCCATGAGGCAAAAGGTATTCCCATAGAAGTGACTCCGCTGGCACCAAAGGGGTGATCCAGCATCTTAAACAACTCTCTAATTCAGGTAGGAGAACATTTTTTTTTTTTTCATTCCCCAGGAAATATAAGAGAAAGTTCTCTCACCTGCATCCCCCACCCCCTTTATTACCTTTTAATCCATCTTAAGCCTTCATGAAAGCAAGGCATTAGTCCTGATACTAATTATCTGTCTGTTTATTCAACATCTACTCACTCACTCTCTAAGTGCTTGCACTCACTCATGGGGATGTAATGAATAGAAAGAGAGAAAGTTTCCAGGAACACATGGTCGAGGTGGGGCAATAATTGAACACATTATGACAGTATGGAATAAATGTCCATGGGTTTGCTTATAAGAACCATTTCTCATCTTTCATGATTGGTCATAGCCACCTGAAAGAGTCATTGGCAGTGAGGAGAAAATAGACCTTGAATCTGAGATCATGAAAAATAACTCTTAATGGATTATTATTAGTTTAGCAATGATATTATTTTATTCCTTAGTGTATGTCGTTAGATTTGCTTCTCACTTTTTACTTTTTAAATTATCTCCTTCTAGTATTTTTTCATCCTGTCTCTTAAGTTTTTGACTTGTTGAATTCATGTTCTTGTCAAGTTGTTCTATATCATGAAGCTTTTATGGGACATTTCCTATTTTTTAATTTTTTTTCCTTAGAAGTGGGTAACTATGCTTTTATCTTCTATGTTCTTTTTTTTTCTTTTTTAAAACATTATTTTCCTGTAGCATATTCCTATAATTACTATGTAGTACATTGTCATAATAATCACAGTTGGAAGTTCAGACTCCGAGTTGGCCTGATATTGTAGGCATGACCCCTTTGCTCTCTCCTATACTATCTGAAACTGCTTTGATTTCTCCTCTAAGAGATTCTCTGTTCTAAGACAATGATTTCCGGGAGATGAGACCAGGTTTGGAAGTCATGCTGTGTTTCAACTCTCTACTCCATGCCAGAATGCCTATTTTTTGCTTTGGCTACTAGTTCTGAAATTTCATTACACAAAATCACTCTCTTTTCTTTGATTACTCTGAGTAATTGTAGGTGTTTTTGGTTTTGCTGTTATTTACTTTTCTTTGTTAATATAATTTCATATTAAGGCCTGCCCTACTCCCTATCCCCACCTCTCTGACTTTCCTATGTAATTGTGCATTTCCTTTTGGTTTCTAAACCACCTGCTTTCCCAACACAGTTACCCCATGACCCTGGGCTGTCACACTACAAACCTTATCTTTTCTTTCTTTCTTATTGAATACTATGTCTTCTGCATAGGCTCATTTTCTGCTCCTTTCATTGAAACTAAAATGTAAGCCCCTTTATTGGAAAGCTATTGGCCACTGTAGATACTCCTCGGATACCAACTTCCTATTTCCCACCTGTCATCTCCCGAAGTGAAGTCTGCTTCTCTTGCAATATCCTTCCTGTTTCTTTCCCTTAAAATGCTGTTCATGCATCAGAGAAATATCATTGCCCCCTTCTCCACCTCTAGCTCCCTGAATCAAACCCAAATGCAAGACAAGTGCACACTCACGTACACACAGGCACATGGGCACACACACATGCGTGCACACAGACACACACAGGTACTTTAAGGTTATGGTGTAGGCTGTATTCTGTTACCTGCTTGATGCTGAGAACTAAAGCCTTACCAAATCTGCCAGGGGAATAGTGAAACATCACTTTGCTTCACTGCATCACAAAGACAAGAATTCTGAGCCTTGAGTGAAAATGGGCTCAACTTAAATGAGAAATGTCACCGAGAAATCACGGTTGGATTTGAACTAAAAAAGACATTATTTCCTAATAAGGACCAGTTCTAAATATGAATCCTATGTTAGACACAAGATAATAAATAAACAGTTTGTTAGGAGTCCTTTAGAATAGAATTTGTCTTTTCCAGAGAAAAATTTGGAGAGAGACAATCTGGGTTTGAATCCTGTGTCTGTCAGTTACCGACTGTAAGATCTGGGGCAGGTGACCACACCCCTCTTTCAGTCAGTGTTCTTTTCTTTCTTTCTTTTTTTAAAGAATTTATTTATTTATTTGTCAGAGAGAAAGGGAGAGAGAGCGAACCAGCACAGGCAGACAGAGAGGCAGGCAGAGGCAGAGGGAGGAGCAGGCTCCCTGCCGAGCAAGGAGCCCGATGTGGGACTCGATCCCAGGACGCTGGGATCATGACCTGAGCCAAAGGCAGCTGCTCAACCAACTGAGCCACCCAGGCGTCCCTCAGTCAGTGTTCTTATATATAGATTGGGGATAATAGTAATACCCAGGGCACAGACTCTGTTGTGAGGAATAAATTAGTTTACAAGTAGCAAGTGGTTTTAAGAATACCTAGTTGGCAGTAAATGGTCAAAAAGTATTAACTGTTACTATTAGTTTCCTTTACCCCATGGATCTGGGAAACAAAGGGAGGAGGGGGGAGTATACATCTCTAATATTGTCCTAGTGACATATTTCTTCTCCTGAAAGTCAGGACCATCTCTGAAGCTTTTCTAATTGCCCAACACACTTAGGTGGTCTTATATTTCATTCAATTTGTATAATCTATTGACTATTTAGAGAGTTTCTGTTACTGTACTTCCCAGGCTATATTACTGTTCTCCATTTACCCCTCTCTTGCTCTACTAGTCTATTAGTTTACCCATATGTTTATTCTACAAGTCATTATTTGCAGACCCACGAAATACCTCGTATTCCTTACAGAATAAAGGGGTAATGAGACTCATAGGTAGTATATTCAACTTAAGAGAAGTACTATAAAAGATAAGTCTGCAGGGCGCCTGGGTGACTCAGTTGGTTAAGCGTCTGACTCTTGATTTCAGCTCAGATCATGATCTCAGGGTTGTGAGATCGAGCCCCACATGGGGCTCCACGCTGGGTGTGGAGCCTGCTTAAGATTTTCTCTCTCCCTCTGCGCCTCCCATACCCCCACTCTCCAGCACTTAAAAAAAAAAAATAGAAAAGAAAAAGAAAGAAAAGAAAAGAAAAAGAAGTCTGGGACGCTACAAAATATAATTAACAGGGTGGCACATAGTAGTTGCTTAACAAATAATGGATGAATGGGTGATGGATGGATAGTTGGATGGATGAAAACTGGGGGATTAACCACCCTGACAAAGTGAGACTACCCTGAAGTCCTTTGGAAGTAGATGGGTAATGGATGAGGTTTGTCATCTTTGTCTTCCCTGGCTGTTTTGCATGACTGTGAGTGCCTTGAAGGCAGAGTCCCATCTGCTCCCCTGCGTCTTGTCTACAGCTCCTTCCTTGCACTGCTAGGTCTCTGGTTACATATTTGTTGAAGGAATAAATTTAAGTGAAGTGGGAGCTACATTCAACATTTGAAAAAAAATTCTCTGGTTCCAGCTTCTTCTGTACTTACTTGCGTTCATCGTAATTGCTATTCTTTTCTCATTAAAAGATTTGTTTTTGCCAGGTATGTGTTTAGCGTGTTATACCTATCTTTGGGTTTTGTTTTATGGCTCTCTCTGAAGCCAAGTCATGTCCATGCCAAATTTCTATAGACCCAATTTAGCACAATTAGCTTTTTAACCTTTAAATTATTTCACATGGCAACAGAAATTTGCGAGGTTTTTTCCCCCCAGACAATGTTAGAAACACTTTGTCTAGAATTAATTCTATATGTAATTATTCAGGAGGAGAAATGTGAAACCAAGTGAGGATTATAATTCTTATTTAGTTTGTTTTCCTCCTTCTGCAAATGTATCCATTTTTCTTTTTCGAAGCTCTCAAACTCTTCTCTGAAACTTTATTCAAAGTTGAAGAATCTGAGCCTGAGTTTACTGTTGTCTTTTGTATCGTGAGGGAATAAAGCATTTAAATGTTATTTTGCTAATTCCAGATGGAAGATGGTCTTCTGCTCCCATAAGATTCTGTGCTCACTTCTATCACAGAGCACTGTTTTTGTCTTATTGTGACAATCTTTCCTTATTTCTGTTGGGTACCAGACGATAAACTTGCATGCAGGGGATGTAAGGTGCCTACCTTCATGCCCTAGAAACAGTGCCTGGCAGTTATAAGTAATTCATTGGATAAATGTTTGCCCGATGAGTGAGTAAATGAAAGAAGATGGCAACTTTCTATAAGTACAGTGTGGAAAGGATTGGCAGAATACACGCAGCAAAAGTCAATTTGAATATAGAGGAAAAGGTGGACACATTGGATAGCACTTAAGTTGTGCCCATTTCCTTTTCATTTTGAAAATTCTTTAAGTTTTGTTTACAGTATTCTTTCCTCCCTTCTCAGGGATTCCCTGCTCTCCTAGCAAGCCTGAGCTGTATCTTACTGAGCTGGGCAAGGTGACTTCCTGAGCTGTCCTCTCACTCTGTGTGTTCATTCAGCAAATATTTGTGAAGCACTTCTTCCAGGCCCCCTCGTGCTGCTGCACAGAAAACTCTCCTGTGGTAGGGTCCTTTAACTACAGCAATCCAGCAGGTTGTCATGCCCATTACACAGATGAAGCAAATGAAAGCAAAAGATGTTAAATCAAAGAACATAGCCCTCAGCTTGGTCTGATGTGTTTCTTTCTGCAATGCTGAGCCTTTATAAAATACGTTTTCTAGCAGAATCCATTGTTCCCTCCTTTGCTCTCTCATGATGCTTGGATCATAAAGCCCTTTCCCTCAGTTAGGTTATGGCTAAATACGTAACTACTCCTTCCCTGGAGGTTACAAACTTCATATATATTTGCAAGCACACACACACACACACACACATGCCAGGGACTATTTTAAACATTTCATGCATTTTAATTATGGAATCCTTAGAACCCTATAATTCAATGAGGTGAATGCTGCGAACATTCCATTTTATTTATTTTTTTAATAAAGATTTTTTTTAATTTTATTCATTTGACAGAGAGAGATCACAAGTAGGCAGAGAGGCAGGTAGAGAGAGAGAGGGAAGCAGGCTCCCTGCTGAGCAGAGTCCGATGCAGGACTCGATCCCAGGATCCTAAGATCATGACCCGAGCCGAAGGCAGAGGCTTAACCCACTGAGCCACCCAGGCATCCCTGAACATTCCATTTTAAAAAGAGGAAAGGAAGCAGAGATTGGTGAAGTCACTTGCCAAGGTATGTAGCCGGTAAGTGGCAGAGTCAGGATTTGAACCCTGGCACTTGCTCCAGAACCCAATGGGCTCAGCTTGCTCTCCTTTGACAGAGGGCCTGGCTAGTTCAATTTTTATGTCAACATCTGCCTTGGCTACTACCTCTTGGCCAAACGCTCAGTAGAAGAATGGAAGAAGAAAGCTCCACAATTAAGACACTGAAGAATAATTCATTCTTATGCCTGTGTCCCCACTGTCTTATTCCCAGACTTCCTTCCACAGCCTGTCCTAAAGCCCTTGTCTTAACTAAGCACCCCCCACCCCTTATACTCTCACTGAGCCTCCAGGCTTCTTTCTATCACAGTTTGTTACTATACATTCATGTGTGCAGTCATCTGCTCATTGTTGAGTAGATTGTAAACTCCACCAGGACAGATGGGGACCTTCCCTTGATCATGTAGCCAGAGCCGCACCTGCCACAGAGTAGACCCTCCAGAAATATTTGTGGAATTCATGAACAAAGCATCCTTAAATCCGTAGTCACAGTGCATCGTTTAAGTACCCACACACTTGATTATGTGAGTACCAGCCTTTTTTGAAAAGCCACCCTCTCTATAAGGAAAGGGGATGCAGAAAAACAACAACAACAAAACTGTCAGCCCTGGAAAAGATTTCCTTAGAGCATTCAAACCTTTCTCACAAAGAATTGGGATTCTTTATGTGAGGTTGGGAAAAACAACCCAGGTTTTGTGACTAAAACCTCATCCATTTAGCCTCCACAAATGTAGACTCTGAATAATACCTGGGCTGGGCTGGGCTGGGCTGGGCTGAGGAACGTGTTTCCAAAGCCAGTGATTTACTACAACAAGACAGTATGAGCTTCTGTTTTTCCTACAGCAAAACGGTTTTGAGGACTCTTAGCACTTAAATTGCTTGCGATCAGATGGGGGTTTCCGATTTCAATTAAAGCAGATCCAACCGGACTCCTATCTGGAAATTCTTTGTTATCAGGGAGTTCAAATTGAAGAGTAAACTTGAATGCTGCACAGATAGTGCTTCTGAAAGTCTTAGGGCAATTATATTGCTTTTCCTTCTAAATGGCTTCTAAGCTCTCCTTTGTGCGAATCGTGTTTGAACTGCTTTGACGTATATGAGCTCTAATACACCAAGCTGCTTTGGAGCTTTTTGTTCTCCTTGTTTTAGCTGGCAGATAAATTATAAATTTAAAAAACATGTCATCACTGTAAAATCATTATATGGTTCAAGTTTCTCACCAACTCAGACTGCCCCCCTTCTCCCCTCCCCCCTGCATTCTCTTGTCCAAATGTAAGCGGATTTACTGTAATAAAATGATTCTTCTTATTAACCTCAGAGAATAAAGATGCAGAGATGAAAACAAAGTACATAAGTAGAAGTTGTCATACAGCAGGAAAGATCTTCAGGTAAATTACAGAATCTTACTGTCTGGGGATCAGCTTACCTCCTAAATAATCAGAGCCCTATTAGAAACACAACATTACTGTAGACTCCCACAGACCAATATCAAGGTCTGCTGCCTTCAGCCTTGGGACTGTGGAGTGTGATCTCTGGGCACCCTGGGGTCCCAATTTCTATGGTCTGATGACTTTAGGAGAAAGAGGAACAAGTGTAGGCAGGCTGGGACAGCAGAGAAGGATATAGTCTTTTCTACATTGGTGTGACATTCCCCATGGACACAGGCAAACTGGGACCTTGGCTCCGCCTTGGACATGCCCCTAAGCTGCCAGCTTTAGCTCCCTGGGCCTCGGTGTTCTCATCTGTGAAATGGGGATGACATGATCATGACTTTCAAGATTTGACCCTCCATGTAATTCTGCTGTGGCTTTAGTAATTTGTGATGGTATTTTATGTTACACCTGCCCATATATAAAATAATCCTTAACCCTGCGAGATTTCTAGATGGCTAGCCACCTTTATGATCGTGCTTCTTCCAGTCTTTAGGGACCATTCTCAGAGCCTCTGCTTGTATGGAACATGTCTGAGAAACTAGAATTTAAAAAATGACCAAAGGCCACTCCCCACCCCAAATGATAAATCCCGTGCATCAATGCTCTTATATTTCACTCATACTGAAGTCTGTGAGCCCTGATTTGAAACTGTATTTATTCTTTGTACACATTTCCAGAAGTCCTCGTTACCTGGTTTTCTAACTAATGGGGGGAGATTAGAAACAGCAAATAAAAGAGAGTGAGATTTCTACCAATGGCAATCCAATGCAAGAGTCAAGTGATGACATAAAAAAGAAGACACAGAATTGATTTCTCCCCCTTTCTTCCCCCCAACATAAGAATTCAAAAGCATAAATGCCATGATGGCTTGGTATAAATATAAACTTCCCCACATACCTTTCAATAGCCCTTAAGGTAAGGGCCTGACTGCCTTCTAGCACAATCCATGTACAGCAAACACACAGCATGCATTCCCTCACTCCTCCCACCTGTGTCCAAACAAAGCAGACGTTAGAAATCAAACTTCATTCTCTTTTAATTGATGCTAATACAAGGCATCCTTGTACTAGCTCTGGAATCTTTCTCAACACAGCACTCGGGTCCTAATTCCCAATCGTTTGTACTGAATCCAGGAGCTGAAATCTATCCCTTATTTCCCTATAAGTGATAACTGTTTAAAAGGGGGGCACCTGGGTGGCTCAGTGGGTTAAAGCCTCTGCCTTTGGCTCAGGTCATGATCTCAGGGTCCTGGGATCACACCCCACATCGGGCTCTCTGTGCAGCGGGGAGCCTGCTTCCCCCTCTCTCTCTGCCTGCCTTTCTGCCTGCTTGTGATCTCTGTCTGTCAAATAAACAAAATCTTCTTAAAAATAAATAAATAAACAAACAAACAAATAAATAAATAAAAGGATGGCGACATGGCTAACCACATTTAAAACAAGTTTTCCCTAATGGTGGTTGGGTGGGTGGTAAAAAAGATTAGACTTATTAAAGGATGAATAGGATTTTATCAAGTAAGAAATTTGAGAAAAGCCTTCCCAAGAATTATTTTTCTTGTCCTAAAATCATTAAGAAGACAGAGCATGGCGAACTGATCTGAGGCAAACTCACTGGCTCTCAGTTTGGGTAGAATCAAGTACTTTGGGCCAGGACTCCCATAGGAGCCAAAGGTATGGTGAAGTTCTGGAGGGATTCTAAGTCATATGGCACCCTCCCATGTCTGGGGAACTACTTGGACCTTTAGAGGAATGAGATAAAGGAATGCCATTTTTCAAGAGCTCTCTGGAACTCACATAATCCTTAAAAACAACATTTTGATGAGTTGAGTCAGAGGCATGCAACCCGTATGTTTCTGATTCACAGAGTTTATGAGGGTTTAGAAGTCAGGGGAAGAGGTGCTGGCAAGAAGCATCATCCAATTTCATTAAACCCCAAACACTGGAAAGGGAGCCTGCTCTTCCTTTCCTATCCCAACGCCTTAACCCAAAGCTCAGGGACTTTCTGGCCCTTTCAGGAACCTTTCTCATCTTCTTGGGGTTTTATTACCCGTGTGCAGATCAGGATGTGTTACCTTAGCGGTGTACGTACTATGGGAGGGAGCAGATCAACTCGTAAATGGCTGGTTCATTTCACTTGAGCTTCTTGGCCCTCCATCCCTGCAGTGGCTGGGTGGTCAGGCCAGGCTTCAGAAGGCAGGTTCTCCCACCCCTCAGTGGAATGTGTATTAATTCACTGAAAGGGCCAGGGCAAAGAGCCTCTTTGTGTGGCTACATCTTAGGGGCAAAGAATTCAGTCTTCCTGCATGGTGTTCTTTGTTTTCTATGGTCTCCCCTCAAATTTATTTATTCACTTCAAAGATATTTTTTACCCCATCCAGTGTACATTTGGGATACAGACATGCATGCCATAGGCTCTGCCCTCTAGGCCTTCAGTTAAATAGGGAAGAAAGACATACATACAGGAAATTATAATAGTGTGATGCATATTACATTAGAAGAAATATTCGCTTTTATGGGAGGCCATAGATGGCTCTTCTAACCCAACTGGGATTCTGGGGTGGGGACAGAGCACCAGATGTCAGTAAGGACTTACTGAAGGAAATGGTCTTTGAAATGGGTTTTGAAGTATATGTAGGAGTTCACCAGAAAGATTATGGATGTGGGAAGGAAGGAAGAAAGGTGGGAGATGATAGCAGTCCTAGTGGAAGGTGCTATGTAGGTAAAGCACTGAGGCCTATGGGAGTATGGGATGCTTGTTATTATTCAGGCTGTATTTGCCAGATCATGCAGCACCTCCCATATGCCACACTAAGGGCAATGAAATGGAGACTCCTGGGCTCCAGTACTTTGTAGACTCATCATTTCTCAATTCTTGACCTTCCCCTCAGAACTGAGCAATGGTGTAGAGTAGAAAGGTCAATATTTGGAATTTTGTAACCAACTTATTTTTGCTCTTCTCACCTTCCCAGCCACTAGTCTTGCTGCATTATATCCCACTGTGCATCATCATTGAGAGTGAGGTCCCCAGATCATTGACTTGTAGCATTATAAAGTAAAGGCGAGTATCCCAAGGTTATTGTGACATGTAGAAAGAGCCCAACAGCCAGTCTATAGACAACCAAATGGAGTCAGTGTATTAGTAAAATAGCGTTATGTAACAAGTTACCCCAAAATGTGACAGTTTAAAAAAACAAACATTTATTATCCCATAGTGTCGTGGTTTAGGAATCTGGTGTGTCTTTGCTGGGTGCCTCTGGGTCAGTATCTCTCACAAGGCTGTAATCAGGATGTCAGCCGGGATTGCATGCATCTCAAGACTCAACTGTCTGCTCACTCCTGAAACTGTTAGCAGATTTAGGTCCTTGGTGTCTGCAAACCAGAAACATTCATTCCATAATGTTCCTTACAACATGGTAACTGGCATCCTCAGGGTGTGCAAGTAAGACAGGGCAACCATGTTGGAAGACATGGTCTTTTTGTGACCGAATCCTGAGAGTGATATCCCATCACCTCTGCAACATTCTATGTTATTATTAGAAGCAAGTCATTAGATCTATCCCACATTTAAGGGGAAAGGATTATACAAAGGGATGAATGCAGAGATATTTGGGAGCCATTATAGAAGCTGCCTATCACACTAGGAATCCCGCTTCTCTGTCACTTCACAGTGTGTGAACTTGGCCAAATAATCTAATTGTTCTAAGCCTTGATTTCTCCACCTACAAATTAGAGACAGTCATTGTAAAGGATCTGACACTTAACGAATGGCAGTCAAAAATAATCATGATGATGATGATGATGACGATAAATGCTAGTTTTTCTTTCCTTCTTGTTGGAGGTAGAGGTCCTCATGAGCATGTAGAGGAGTGGTCGTTTGTATGGAAAGGTAGACTGAGGGGGTGAATCTAATGCTTTCAACATTCACTACTCATTTTCTACCAAGCTGGAAGAGAATAGAAGCACACTGCCCCAGCAGTATGGATGACAGCAATAAGCATCACATATGTTTCTAGTACTCTCAATAATGAGTTACTTTCCAGAAGCTTCCAGCACATAAAGTAGGGAGTGCAAAGTGGAATTATGGTATGGTAGGCATGACACTGAAGTGAATAATTCTTTAGTCACTGGCCTCTGAGTGTGACTCATGGATTGTGTCTCACTGCCAAGAAGTCCTGACTAAGCATACACAGCCAACAAGGAAGAGGTTGAAGAGTGGGTGCTTTTTTATATAGCCTCCCTAAGGGAATTTCTTTAAATAGAACCAGCAGCAACATTTAATATGGCTATGATGCAGCCCTCTGTGCTCAGCCTCACACAGTGCTTGGAAAATCCTGTCTAGGGTCACCTGGGTGGTGCAGTTGGTTAAGTGCCTGACTCTTGATTTCAGCTCAGCTTGTAATGACAGGATCATGGCATTGAGCCCCTCATTAGGCTCTGTGCTCAGCATGGAGTCTGCTTGTCCTTCTCTCTCTACCTGCTCTCTTTCTCTCTCAGTCTTTAAAAGAAAGAAAGAGAGAAAGATCTTAAAGAAAAAAGACAAAGAGAATCCTCTCTATAGCCCAGGCCTCTCTTTATGGCATCCGAAGGGATTTGTTCACTACAGCATTTCCATTCAGGTGTTAGCATCCCTTTGGAGAAGAGAGCAGGAGAAGTTTTCTCCTGATTCCCATGTGTGTTAAATACAAGGTTAGCTGACCTTCCCTGAGAGTAACTCTAAGGAGGACATTACATAAGCTGTCCTGTCTAATATTCACAACAGCCATTTGAAGTAGGGACTGTTGTCATTCCATTTTATAGATGAGAAAATGAGACACAATGAAGATAAGCCACTTGCACAAGCTCACATAGCTAGTCAATGATAACATGTTTGTGGTGATTTGCAATAAGGTGAAGCTTTGGCCAGAGCATTGACCACTGGAAAAGGGTACAAGTTGTACTTACCTGACTTTTCTAAGGACCTGGTTAGTTTTCAAGAGGGATTGTGGTATAGAGTTAATAGGGTTTAGGAATTAGGTCTTTTCAAAGTTGTCAACATATGCTGCTCACTCATGACCAATTTCATATTTGAGGCTTCCTGACTACATGTCTACCAGGGCACTACACTTCGAGTGAGTATGATAATCTCTAGACTTGCTCTACTGCCAAACAGTGAGAGAAAGAATAAGAGGCAGCAAATGAAACCTACTGTTTAGATTGGCAATGAAGGTCCAAGTTCATCTGCTCTAAGAAGTCTGGGAACTGATATGAATTCCAACCAGAATAAGGTAATTTGGAATAGTGGATGGGGATAATAGAACAAAAGATATTCTGGCTGCTTTGTGACTTTGGACAGGCCACTTACCTTTAAGCCTCACCTCTCTCATTCGTACAAATGAGGCAGCAGAGAATGAGGGGTGCATGTAGACATTGTGGGAAGCAGGAGTGACTTGCCTTCTGAAGAAGCTTTGAGGCATCCGTCACAATAAAGGATGTTATCACAGGGGAAAGAGCATGCCTAGATCCAGAAGCACTTCTCTTTGCTAAAGGAAGCCACGCAAACTAGCAGGATTTGAAACTGTAGTTAATAGTTTGTGAGGTTTCAGGGTGGCTCAGACTGCTTCCCACATGAAAACAACCTACTGTATTCAGAAAATTGTACTGAACAAAAACTTTATTGCTTTTGTCTTTTTTCCAATTGAGAAGTTGTTATATTCACAGATGAGAACCTAGTGGGCATCAGAAATCCTGGTCTCTGGGTCTACCCTATTCATCCACCAGATAGACATCCAGTCTACTCAGTGCCTGGTAGTGTGGGGCTACAGCAGTAAAACAGAGGGTTGTAGTCCTACCTTCAGAAAGTTTACAGTCTCATGGGAGATCAAATACACAGTTCAGTCCAGCATGAGACATGTTTTGTTGCTGGATAGCAGAAAGAATGGCAGAAACACTGCTAAGAGGCATTTGCCCCAAATTTCCTGGAGGTGGTTCTTAAAGGATAAGTTAACCAGAGGAAGGTAGTGGCATTCCAAGCAGGTGGAACCTCATGAATTAAAATGTGGAGTAAAGTAAATCTATGAGGTTCAAGAAGCTGTCAAAATTTCTGGGCAGTTAGAACTAAGAGTGTGTGTCTGTCTGTGATAGCAGTGGGCAGTAGGGACACACAGAGAAGCAGAGAAGAGTGAAGAGAAACAGAGAGGCAGTCAAGTAGCAAGCAATAAGGTGGAAGAGGTAAGCAGGGACCAACCAAAGTAAGAAAGATGCTTACAAATCATATTCAAGAGATTTCAGAGACATTGACCTTGGCTGGATACTTTTGGCAGATGGTTAGACTAGATGATCTTTAAGGTCCCAGTATATTTAACACATCCCAAACAGACACTATTCTATTCTCTTTGAAATGTTCTCCAGTGAAAGAAATTATTTCATTATTTTTTAAATAGCCAATTGCATTTTTGTAGATTTTATTCACATAATGCATCAACCTAGCATTGTTCACCTTTCATTGCTCGTCTATGGCATGGCTGACACCATACTGTATAGTGGGGATTCCACTGTACACAAAATTAAAGAAGACTGCCAGAGACTCATAATTGTCCTGCACCATATAACGAGATAGCAAAAGATAGATTATTGATGGACTGATTGATTGATTGATTAATTTTGGAGTCAGGTGTGGGATGGGTGACCTTGATTCATCTGAGCCTCAGTGTCTGTATCTATAAAATTTGGATAATAGTAATACTCTCTCAAGTCATTGAGAGTATTGGAGGAGATATACAGGTGAAAAACTTAATCTAATAATTGGCACATGATAAGAACTTACATGTAGCTAGCTGTTAGCATTATTGTCAGTAATAGTTACAGTGGTAGTGGTTGTCCTGGTACCTTCTGAAATTGGCAGAGTTCATTGTAACAGCAGTGAGAGGCTATTACTACTATCATATTACCAGTTGTAATAAAATCTCTTATATTTGGACACCTGAAATTCAGAATCATGACAATTTGGCTTAGTTATGAAATTCTTTTCTCCATGGGGCCAAAACCAGTTTGCTTTATGAATGAATAATAGAAAGTCTGGAGATGGCAGGGGAGATAGGGGCTGGGGGTGCGGGTGTGAAACTCTAAACTATATCTATGTATATATTTCAAGTACTTTAAGTTGCTTCGAGGCACGTATGCCATATGATCATTATAAATGCGGCCATATTGGCTTTTTCAAGTATGTCCCCAGTATCACTTAAATTGGTAGCAGTTGACAGTCATTGATTGTAAAGAACATGTTTGAAAGCAATAAAATAGCATTTCTCTACAGAACATTTTGTCCTTTCTGGTTATTTCGCAGGACCTTTCTTCCTCCTTGCTTTCATCCAGTTATTCTCAGTGAGTGTAATTTTACTAAATTCATAGCAATCACCACTTATTTATTTATTCAACACATAGTCATTGAAGGCTGCTGTATCCAGGATGCTGGCTGGGTGCTGAAGATTGAGGAACTATCAAAAAGACAAAGGCCCTCCCTCTTGCAACTGACATCCTCATCACGGATTGGCTTGGGAATGGAGCAGTGATACTCCTTTGGAGTTGTTTAGAAATATCTAGACGTACCTAAAGAAAAATAAACATGATAAAATGAGGCATCGATAGAGTGATAAGTTCATCAGAATTAGGCCATTATAAAGGATGCCAGACATTAGGACAAAGCTTTTTTATGACGTTGTTTTGGTAGAGGTTTTCACTGAAATTACACAAATGACTTTCTGCACATAGGCATTTGCATGTTTTCCCCATTAACACATGCTTTCACCCCACCCCAGATCCATAAAATTCCCTCTTAGCTCCTCAGTAATTTTATACAAATATTAACAGAGAAAACTAAGTCATACTGGGCTGTTATAAAAAAAAAAAGTCATAGAAATTTGAAGCTGAGACATATTTAAATCCAGATCTGCTCCTGCCTTGCTCAAACCCCTTAATAACTTGTGTCTGTGGAGTAAAAGATGAACTCTAAAGCTTTCATTCAAAACTGCCATATGAAGTTAGCCAATAGCTATTGTTCTTTTTGATATTTTATCTTTAATCCTCAAGGCCTCCTGAAGACCCAGAGGCTTTGGTGCAGAGGGAGAATCATACAAAAGCCATCGGCGTAACTTGAAGCACTGCCTCATGTCAGTGATGTGTGATTTGTACCCATCCTGGCTTTCCTTTTTAAACATATGGCTATTTCATGTATGTCATTCAACCAATACTCATTGAATGCCTCCTGTGTGCCAGACATTTGTATTTTTTTTAATGTACTTTTTGTTTTTATCTTTATTTGTTCCCCCTTGAAATGTATAATCCAATCTGTGGTTTCTCTGAGTCTAAATAAGCATTCACTGTTGGTTCTCCAACTGGTCCTGGCCCATTCATCTAGAAAATCAAAGTAGCCTTCCCTGTCAAAAAGCTAGTTTCACTGTTGCACCGATTATTTCCTGGCTGTATGACCAAAAGAAAAGACTCATAGTAGGAAGAGGCAGGAGCTCTTTAGATAGATTCATTATCCACCTGCCTAGCGGATATCGTCTGTCTTTACTTCAAAGCACCTACATTTGTACTGTTGAAATATGGTTCTTAATCTGGGAAAAATCCCCACTATATTAATTTTGAAAATACTTTCCTAAATTTACATAATTATTTGAAAGCAAAATTGTTAGGAAACAAATTTACATAATTTATCTGGAAGCGAAATTCTATTATCGTTTGAAGTGGAGGTGATTTTTATTTTCTTCTCAACGCACATCTCCTGATATCCAGAAGGACTTCTCCGTCCATTCAACTAGCCAATCACCCCATGATGATGCTCTTGGCCAAGACTTGTTGTACGGACTGGAACCAAGACTAAGACTCAGACATGAGTTCTTGCTCTCAAGAAGCTCATGTTACAAGATGCATTTGGGGGGCAGAAATCCCAGGTCCACTAAGGAGTTTGGATATCTGAACCTGGACACCAGACAGTGGCATTTGTCACTAAATCATTTATCATGACATCAGAGACCTACTCTTCTGTCTTGAATCTAGAACATAATAGAGGTACTTTGGCCTGAAATTTTGTCTCAGGATAGCTGCAATCTCTCTAAATGCAACACGGTGTTGTACACATATGAGGTGAGTGAAAGGAATTTGTGAAATTGAATCGGGTTGGAATTTGTTTACTACTTCCCGACTGTTTGTCAGTGATTTGAGATTACAGTAAGTGACATTTTTTTTTTAACATTTTAAGGTCTGAACCAATTGTTAAATAAGACAAAAGAGATGGCAGATGTAATGGACACCATCCATAATTCTGGTACAAACAGTAATTGGAGAATATAGCTTATATCTATAGTTATCTATGAGTTTCCTAATATCAAATCCATGAACATGTAGACCCACCTACCCAGTCATTACTGTTGCCTGCTCACCGTTTAGGACAGGGTCTGCCCTTGGAGAAGCTGAGCAGAACACGCATTCCTTGTAGGGCTTATACACATAAGAAAAGGAAGAGGATGGGGCTGGGCTATATGCGGCTGATTTCTCCTTTAGAACTTGAAACTCCTATAAGATTTCTCACCACCCAGGTGCCCCTGGAACATACTTGTTAACTACTCCCTACTTATGTTCTTCATGTTTTATTTTAGCCTCTTCTAAATGGCCTGAGTCTTTTAACTCTTATAGCTCAGAACTTACTTCCTTCTTGTCTGATTTCTCTTGCCTGTACCTTCGGCCTATGGGCTTATCCCTTCCCCTGGATCATACCTGCCTGGTTTGGCTCCTAATCCCAGTCTACCTGACCAGCCCTGTCTTCCAACTGTTAGAGACACAATGTGATGAATGAATATATTAATCATGTGGCATTGCTTTGGACATTCGAGCTGTGGAGGTGATTGAGATAGATGTGATCCCTTGCCTCATGGAACTTTTAGACAACTAGGAGCTAGAGAAAGGGAGCAGACAATTACATCCTAACCCTGACAATTCTTCAGGAAGAGAAAACAGAAAAGACATAGAAAAGATCCTCCCCACATCGGCTATAGATATTCAAACGTGCGTTTAAAATCCCTTCAGTGGGGGACGCCTGGGTGGCTCAGTTGGTTGGGCAGCTGCCTTCGGCTCAGGTCATGATCCCAGCATCCTGGGATCGAGTCCCACATCGGGCTCCTTGCTTGGCAGGGAGCCTGCTTCTCCCTCTGCCTCTGCCTGCCACTCTGTCTGCCTGTGCTCACTCTCTCTCTCTCTCTCTAACAAATAAATAAATAAAATATTAAAAAAAAAATCCCTTCAGTGGTATTTAAAGTGCTGATGAGATGCTTATTCATTATATTTTTATCCCCTATCTTGATTTTTTATCTTTTTAAATTTTCTCTGCGATTAACTTCTCTGGTAAAAGGAGGGGGAAAAAGAAGAATAAAATCTTCTCAAAGTTCTATGCAGCCAGAAAAAAAAAAAAATCAAAGATATCCACCAGCAGCTTGCAAAAACAAGAGGGAGTTCTGGGGGTTATAAAACATATGCTTGACAACTGATATTATCCACTAGCGAGATATTGTTCATATCTCCACAGCCTGAAATTGCACGAATGATCACCCTGGTTATCAATTCATACATGCTCACAATGGCCTGGTAGCTCTGGGAATTACCTTCTTGCATTCATCTCTAACAAATTCATCATGCAAAGTCCCAACTATAATGAACCTTGGGTAAAGCTCAGCACTCAATTGTATTTTAGCATGTTAAGTGGAGTGTGGGTAGTCTCAGAAATAAAACAGTTTGGGGATGTTAGAAAAGAGACTTGATCTTTCAGGTCTGTTTCCAACAATTATCTAGCCACTCGGGCCCACCGTGGTCTCCGTTGTTGGAAATTGAAGTGTCCGCCCTCTTGGAGGAAGTGCCATGAGTGGAGGCTCCCACTTGGTACCAAGCTTGCTTGGTCAGGGTCTGCATCTTGGAGTAATTGACTGGGTAAAGCTGACAGAGTTTCTGGCAGCATCGAGGTGGCTAGCATGTTACCTAGTTGTTAGTAACAGTAAGTGGGAGTTTTTGGCCCATCCATTCTCTTGACAACCCATCATCGATGAGTCCATGATAAACGGAGCCGGTGAGAGTGCAGTATTTTATGCCATGGTCATTTTCAAACCTGTTGAACAGAGCAAACTAGAATATACAGACACAACTTCATGTCACATTAATTCGACTGTATGAGTGTGTACATGTGTGTTTATACTTATGCAAACATATATGCACACCCATATACAAATATATATGTATATGGGGGTGAATGTTAGTGGATGCTAGGTGCTCTCATAAGTCCTATGGTTCATATAGCATCTCTTCTCATGGAACTTACATACTAAGAGGACAAAGAGAGAATTCAATTCAGGCAGAGTATCTCTGAATATGGTCTGGGGGATCACTGATATTTAAAGCACCTGGATACTTGTTACAACTTCCAGACCTTGGCCTAATCCCAGTCCTACCGAAGCGGATGCTTTTGGGAATAAGACCTGGGGATCTTTAGTCCCACATGTTCCCCAGGTGTAGTTTGTTGAGAACAACTGTAATGTGATAAATCCTATAACAGAGAAGTGTAAGTTGTCAATGGAATTTTCAGGAAATATACCTAACCAGCATGGCCTGTGGAGATCAGAGAAGGCTCCTCAGAGGAAATACTTCCCAAGTTGGGAGTTGAAGAAGAGGAGAAGTTATCCAGAAAGGAAGAAAGGAAGGAAGAAGAATCAGAAAGAATGTCCAGCAGAAGAAAGCCAGAGAGATCATGGGGAGATTTTTCAAAAAGTATGACCCTTAGTAAGTAAGGGGCTCCAGTAAATAGAGACCAGTGTGAGGCTTCCTCCATTTGTCATGCTTCCAGTGTAGTAGAAGACAAAGTTTTCCTTGGCATCTTGATAAGCTATACACGTTAGTCCCATTTCCTCTTCCTGTGCTTACGTTTTCCCAATAATGACAACACCATAGAAACCTGAACAGTTGTTTGGACATTTTGCAGGATCCAGACCTCAGATCTGGAATCATCCATGTGGTACTCTTAGGAAATGGAATCTCTGACCTCATGCCAGTCACTCTGGCTACTACCAGTGAAATGGATGATTTCACATTTCCTATACAGAACCAAGGGTGTCCTGAAAGAGTGAAATTTCAAACACCTCCAAACTGATGGCCCATTTCTCCACTGGATGCTACACACTTCTTAATTTTATGTTTGTTCAGGATCCAGCTCACTGAGGTCAATTAAAGTCAGGAGGCGATGTCGGCTTGATTTAGTAAAATTGGATTCTTTGTCTGCCTTGGGTTTATCTCCTTGGGCTGGGTTGTCATTTGAATTTTATGTTTTTGTCCTTATTTCTTCCGACCATTTTTTTTTTCCTCAGGAAAGGTTTTCAGTGCTAGGCTCGCTCTATCTGTTTGCAAGGAAGGTGTTTGTTTCTATAAAGTGCCTGTCCCGTCTGATCTCCATCATCTTTATGGTCTTGCATTCTGTCACTGCGGCTCATGTCTGGCCGTGGTTTGTTATGTTTTGACAGGAGTTTGTTATAAAGCTGGGGATCACGTCTCTGGCTTTGCCTTTCAAACTTTCTTCTTTACGGTAGCCATAAACCCATGCTGCTAAAATGTTCCCTCTGGGGAGGGGGTGAAATGCTGATAACAAAGGCCCTGGGGGTAAGGAAAAAGTTGGGGGAGGGCAAAATGGAGGGAGAATCATTTTGAAGAGACGTTAAAGTAAACAAGTATGTACTAGCAGTCATCCAAAGGCAAACAAAACGATACATACAAATTCCAAAGGTTTGAGAAGACAGTAAGAGAAAGGCAGGTGCAATGTACCAAGGTTAACCTGCCCTGCTGTTTTTAACATTTGGAATCTTGGACAATTCGGAAACTGTGGTCTAGTAAGTGGAATTAGTCGTGGCTTTGCTGGAAAGGAAGACAGCATGGTATGTGGACCATGCGCTAACATCCGTACATCTTCTAGCTGCCATCTTGCAAATTCCTTTTTGAAAATGTTTAGAATCATCTTGGTTTTTGGCGTATAGATGGTCGAATGTAGACAAGATTTATGTGATCCTTGATGTGGTGTCTGTATTTTAACCTTTCTTCTTCACCTCAGTAAGCAGTTATTGATACTTGGTGCATGAAATACCTTAACTGTTCATCCCCAGCTGGTCATCCATTGAGCATGGCTGTGTCCTAGGAGTTTGGCTGACACTCAGTGTACTTTTTCTCAAGGTCAGTGTATCCTCAAGGTCATCTAGAAAGAAAAGAATGTTATCCCCATGGAACTAGCATGTGACCAGCCACCTGGGTCATAACGCATGCATACTTATATGGGGGCTTTGGGCGGTAGGTTATAGATAAAAAGGACAAGTGGATCCATTTCCATTTACTAAAACATGACTCCCTGTAACAGCAGAAATGGGATTTGGCCCTGTTTGTCTGATTCCAAAGCCTGTGTTTCTTGCACTACCCCAGGCTGATTCCTCTCTAACCACCTAGTGAGTAAGGGAGTGGAAGAGAGCAAAGTCAACTCATTTACAGGGAAGTCTTTGACTTGAGCAGGCAGAAAGTTCTGTATCCCTGATTTCCCATCCCTGGGAAAATGCAAAGGTACCATCTCTGATGTAGGAGACGCCTCCAAATCCCAAGAGCAACTGCCACCCAGCTCCAGTGCAGCAGCAAGCTACTCACTCAATGATTTCTGGTGGCCTTGTCCCCTGACCCAGCAGCTGCACTCATGCATAGGAGCTTGGCCAAGGAATCCTGTGGCCCTGGCCCATCTCCTTCCTTCCCAACACTGCCCATCATTTTCCCTCAGTGACTCCCCATACATGAAGTTGGTTCTTCTCCCTGCACCTCTGTTTGGGAATAGGCCTGCCCTTCTTTCCTTCCTTCCATTGGTCCTCTGTCTCCCATGCTTTCTTCTTCTCTTTCTAGATTTTATTCACTGTGTATTGAGCATATACTCAATACATTGGTATATTCCGTGTTATTTGATTCTTATGGCAAGTTAATTATAATAATGAGGATAAACTAATAAAATAACTACTATCCATGGCTTAATGTGCACCCATGCAGAGCCCAGTCCCCCAATAACTATTTGCTAAGTGCCTACTACATCTTCCACATCACTCTTGGTTCTGAGAATATAACCAGGAGTAAACAAGCTCACTTCTTTGAGCTTAAATTCTTGCGAAGGAGCAGGTAACATACCAAAAAACATCACATGAGGAGTGATGATTATTATGAAGAAAAATTAATTAGGGTATGGGGATGGAGCTTAACCAGAGGTAAGAGCATTTTGTGGATGACTCTAGGTGCTCTATATGACCTCCCTATGAGTCTGGCACTGTTCTCATCCTCATTTGATGAAAGAGGAACCTGAGACCAGAGTAATTAAGCTACTTGCCCAAAGTCCCACAGCGGCTATGGGACAGAGCTCAGATTCAAGTCCAGGTGGGAGTGGCTCTAGCTCCATGCTCTTCACCCTGCGGTCCTCTCCTGGGAAGAGGTCAGGCCTGGTAAAGTCTGGGAAGAGCAAAGCCAGAAAGATGCCTGGACCTTTTTATCAGTTCTTAATAGTGACAGAAGAGAAAGTAGAGAGCCAGAGAGAAGCCAGAGCCATGCCCGTGCAGATGCAGGGATCCTGCCTCCGGGGCACATGGTCCAGTAGATAATATGGCGCTACTTATCTCCTGGAAAGAGGGTCACCTTTCCTCCCAAAGGTGATGGAGTGCAGACAGAGGCCATAAGTGTCATTTCATCTTGGGTAATGGAGCCACAGCCCTCTCACTGAAAGGAGACAAGGGAATTTCAGGGAAGGGACTGTCACACAGTGGTGGATTGGGATGGGAGTTCTTGATGTTGTTTGGCCCACGAGAAACGTGACTGGTGTGTGTAAGCACTGGAAACTAGGCTGGTGCCAAGTCTTGGGCAAACCAGAACCATTCCAGAACCCACAGAATGCCCAGAGGCTTCCTTCTCTTGCTTGAGTCCTACGCTTTTCTGAAAATCTGCACATAGCATGTGAAACTCCAACAGCTGGCACCCACGCGGTTTTATCAAACTTGGGTGGGTGCGTTTTGGCTGCTAAGTCCTGCTGCCAGAAAGACTATGCAACATTTAATTCACTGTCAGAATGGTTGTTCCTTTTCTTGTAGACACAATCTGAGGGTCAGAGGCACAGCCCTCAGTGGACTTCTGTGGAATGTGAAGCTGACCCTCTTTTACTACTTCTCGTTTCCAAGGATTTTTACTTCCCTGTAAAGTGCGCCTGGAATGCTGACATGGCATGCAAATGGAGTCAGTCTCTCTCTCTCTCTCTCTCCTTTTCCTTTCTTTCTTTCTTTCCTTCCTTGCTCCCTTCCTTTCTTTCTTTTCTTCCTTTCTCTTTCTCTCTTCCTTCCTCTCTCCCTTCCTTCCCTTCTCTCTCTCTTTTTTAAAGAAGCATCTATGTTTTTTTATTAACTTCAAATGTTTATGAATTGTACACACAAATAAAATAAGGGAGAAACCCCTTCGAACTAACTAGTCTCCTCAGATAGGATGTGTTTTTTTTACCTGAAAAACTCAAAGTTAACCTTAATCCCCCCCCAAAATCTTTCAAAATTATTAGTCTCTAATCTTTAATTATCAGGATTAGAGCAATCAGATGTGAACACTCCAGATACAGGGCCCTAAAACCTTATTTTCTCCTTCTTGTGATTTTGATTCTCTGGCCCTAAACTCTGAAAGTGGCTTTGCCTCTGCATTAGAAGCCCTCATGTGCACAGAACCAGCTTGAGCTTGGCAGACTGTCTCAATAGACACGCCAAGTCCACATTCATCCATGTGCCAAACATCTCTTAAGTAGCTGTTTACATCATGAATGTGCTGTGGTACTGAAATGATCAGGGAATGTTCCCTGCCTTCAGGGAACTGCAGTCACTGGAGGAAAGACAATGCATTGGTGATTCCAGTGCAGCAGGGTAACTCTCACAGACTATGCCAAGAAAAGTGGTGTGGGGTGATGACTTTTAGTTGTGCTTAGCAGAGTCAGACTCTATGCTCAACCCAGAACACACACGATTATGTTATGAATACTTTTAGCAACTCACTGAACTTGTCTATTCCCGTTTGACACACGAAGAAACTAGGGTATAAAAGAGCATAAATCATTTGTCCAAGGTCACCCAGTGAATAACATGGCACAGCCAGTAGATAAATCCAGAAGTTTCACTGTGGCATCCAAGTTTGTAATTGCTTGCTCAGCCAGAAGACATGGTGCTGGAGATGAGGTAGGAGGAGGCCTAGGACATAGGATGAAGCAGAAGAGGGGAGTCTAGGACCTGTGAGGCAGAGGATGCTTCAGGGGCAAAGGTTTTGAGAAGCCCAATGCAAGAAACATTGTGGAAGTAGGTGGGATTGAGGTGGAGTAAGAGAAAGATGGGGAAGACAGCCAGTTTGTTATTTTAATTCTGCAAACCTTTCCCTTCACTTCAAAATCCACTCTAAAAGGTTATATTTTATTAGCTTCTATTTTGGTGACCACTTAACACCTCAGAGGGAATGTCTTGTGCAATATCCAGCCCAGGGGGAAGGCCCCAATCTACCCAAGTCTGCATCTCTCTACAGGGAAGAAATCATCTCTTGGCATTTGTTGCTAAAGGTTGCCAAGCTCTGTTCTCTATTAAGTTTGGAATCA
The DNA here is from genome assembly GCA_003697995.1 of Taxidea taxus jeffersonii. NCBI lineage: Eukaryota > Metazoa > Chordata > Mammalia > Carnivora > Mustelidae > Taxidea > Taxidea taxus. The sequence goes on along the minus strand of ML111774.1, from coordinate 104,045 downwards.
CACACATTTGTCTATTTCTCTGGCAACATTTCTCTAACTTCACTGAATTGTGCTGATATTAAAACACAAAAATGGAATGACTTGTGCTGTCCCTGTGGGTTTAAGTTTGAGAAGGCCCAATAAATCATGTTGAAATAATTTCATAAGAATTGTTGACATTTGGCACCTTTGAAAAATCAAAGAGTGGAGTCTTTCTCACTTCTCTTTCCTGGAGTCAATTTTTTCCTTTAGCTGAGTGAATGGGTTTGGAGTGAAAAATTAAAAACAAACAAACAAACAAAAACAACTGCAAACCATCTGAAAACATCAGATGTGGATGATTCATCCAGAGTAATAACCACACGAACTGGATCAACTACTCAATTTCACCATTAACATGTAGATAAAGCTTTGAAGACTTGAGGACTGCCACTGTCCCTCTGTAAGGGACATGCTTTGTAACCTGAATGAAAAAAAAAAAAGTAAAACTTCACAATATTCAGTGCTGGTGAAGTTGTGAGTAAAACATGTATTACTATCAGGGCCAACTGGTCACAGCACTTGGAAGGGTGATTGCTGGTAGATAGTTAAATAAAATATGAATATATATGAATATATGTATGTGTATCTGTATGTATGTATATATGCATATATGTATGTATATCTTTTTCCCTTTTCAGCATCTACCCTTTTAGAAAAGGTTGAAAAAATAATCCCTGTGTCTCTCACCAAGCGAATGTCTAAAATAACCTGTGAAACAGGTGTACTCTGGGATACGATGCAGTGTTTAAAATCAATGAATTAACCTTAGAGCTCAAAAATATATATCACTGAGGGGAAAACAACAAGTTCCATACGGATGCATTTATTATGATAGCTTCTATGTAAAACAAGACAAAACACTCACAAAAAATGATATGTCTTTTCTATGGGAAGATAAATATAGAGATAAGTGTATAATTTAAAAATCTAGAAGGCTACATAACATACTGACAGCAAAGGTAACCTAGGAAGGAGTGAAGGCACTGACATTGATGGGTACAGGCTGCTCACAGAAACTTTGGACTTATTAGCAATTGTATTAGTTACCTCTAACAACTTAGACAAATAAATCTTGAAATTTCAGTGGCTTAACACAGTAGAAAAACCCAGATGGGTCTTCCTGATATGTAGCAGCTGTCTTTCTGGTAGCAATTCAGAGACCCAAAGCTCCTCCCATCTTCTGGCTTGTCTGTCCAGGAGGTTGCATGGATCCCTTGCTAAGTCTGCAGCATCTGATCATCAGAGGTGGGGAAGAGTGTGCCAATTACACACAGAATGATTTTACTTGTCATGTCTGGAAGTTAAATTTTCCCTCTCGATGTCTACTTGGTTGAAAAAAATTATAACAATGGAAATATCCATTGAACATTGATTACTGGGCATCACCCAACGGAAAGGGAGTTTAGAAAGTGAAGACTGGCTCTATGCCTAGACAAAGATAGCAGATCTAGTAAACAGTGAGTTTCTGCAACAATAATGTGTTAATTTTTGCATGTATGTATCACTTATGTAATTTGAAAATTAATAAAAATTAAACGCAGGCATAAGAATAAAACCAATGTTGGTTGATTACAACAAGCATTCTACTTTACCCCACCCTGGCTCATGTAGCTATGTGGCTTTATCTCTCTCCCTATCACATTCCTCTGCAGTAAAATGAGGGTATGGAATATAATTATGGATAACCTAATTACCTTTATTAAATAATTGTTAGTATTTTGTATTATATTTTTTCCACATACCTTAAGTGCTATACATAATCACCAATCAGGAGCTAATCAGTATCACCATGAGTTGAGTTCATTCCTACTCAAATCAGAGAAACATGATAGGCATATCCTTCGTTTTAATGGTATTTTTGAAATATGGAACTATCTAAGGGTACATTTTAAAATCTTCAGAAGCCCATTGGAATTAGAAAATGCTACTGGGAATCACTGGACTACGCTTGAGGTCTTTGTGGCTCTAACATTCCAATTTTGTAGCTACAGGATAATGCCTTATAGAAAGCACCACATTGCATGGATATTTGTTAAAGGAATGAGTGAATCCATAAGTTGAATTTATGCAAAAGTTTATAAAAAATATATGTCGGTATGTGTGCGCAAGAGAGCAAGCTTTATGCTGAGTAAAAACATCATTCAATAACTGAAAATATATTAATAGATAGCTTTCTAAGGGAAATTAGACCACTAATTCAGTAGTAGCTGAGAAGGCATTTGATCAAATTAAACATCCATCAGTATAAAAAAGAAGAAAATCATAAAAACAAAGATTGGGAGAATAATTTGATTTTTTTCCATCATAAGTAATATGATCTGATCTCAAATCAGTGTATAGTACTTCCCCTAATCCTAGAGGTGTTCCCTAAAAAATTCAGGAGGAAAAAAAAAAGAAAATCTACTACTTCACTATTTAATACCTTTTCCTAGAAATTCTCTTCTAACCATTGCATTAAGATGAGAAAGTAGGGGCGCCTGGGTGGCTCAGTGGTTGAAGCCTCTGCCTTCGGCTCAGGTCATGATCTCAGGGTCCTGGGATTGAGCCTGCATCAGGCTCTCTGCTCAGCAGGGAGCCTGCTTCCCTCTCTCTCTCTCCCTGCCTCTCGGCCTACTTGTGATCTCCCTCTCTGTGTCAAATAAATAAATAAAATCTTTTTTAAAAAAAGATGAGAAAGTAATGATATAAATATATTGGGAAAAAAGAAGGGAACAAAACTATCCATATTTGGGAATGAGAGATTTCTTCACCTAGAAAACTTGCAAAATTCTTCCCCAAAACTATTAAAATTAATAAGGCCATTCGAATAAGTGTGTGTGTTGCAGATAGAAATATAATGAAAAGATTGCATTATCCATTCAGCATAACTAAAATATTTAAGAATTATCTTAACAAGAAATGTTAGCCATTTGTATATACTAAACTATAGAATTATTTTGTGGTAGAGATACAGACTTGAATGGATAAACATTTTATGTTCCTGTGTGGGAAGATTGGGTATTTTAAAGATACCAACTGTTTCTTAGTAAATCAAATTGAATTTAAATTAACCTCTCTCCAACCTTGGAGTCAGGGAGAAGAGAGAATTTGACAAAATTATCACAAGGTTGGTCTTGAAGAAGAGAATATTGTTATGAAAGTGTTGAAATAAAAATATACAGAGGCCAGAAAAAATCCATCAGTTGTAAACTGCATGCTGAAGTTTGGATAACTAAAAGAATAGTGTACTGTCTTGGGAAAAGTGAGACAAGTCTATATAAAGGAGTTCATCCAGACAAGACTGTCTAAGGTACAAATATATAATATCTGGTCCAGGTAGTGGTCTAAATCATGATAAATGTGTGATGCTCCCTAATGCATGCTATTCCCTTGGCCCCCTTTGCCTGATTGATGTCTATTCATCCTTTAGTTTAGATCTTACTCTAACACATTATTGACCTTATACCTGATGCCCTTATATATATAGGGCATCAGTAACTAGAGAATGGCCCAAAGGACGTTGACTCATGTTAAGAGGTCCAGCCATGGCTGGAACACAGTTCCTGCCCTATGCTTTGGATAATGGGATAAAAGAGTTCTGTCTACAATGAAAATCACACATCTGAGAGAAATACCCTGTGGTATGACTGACAGAATCAGAACCCAATATTACCTGAATATGCCAAAATACTTGCTGAATTAAATGAGATGAAGTGAGGCTTACCTGTAAGTTTCTACAATTTGATCAGATGCTCCTTAAGAGCAAGATGTGGTCTACTGTGGTCATCATTATTTCTCTAGCATCTAACACAAGGTGGTCCTTATGTTATTAAAATGCTTGGTAGGTAGAAAATGGGAGAAAAAACACCAATTAGATTTCTAGGAGGAACACATATTTTTTATGGAGTTTTGGGATCTTGTTGGCAGGTGAATAATACATTTAAGAAAAATAGAATATAGGGTGTCTGCGTGGCTCAGTGGGTTAAGCATCTAACTTTGGCTCATGTCATGATCTCAGGGTCCTGGAATTGAGACCAGTGAGAGGCTCCTAGCTCAGCAGCAGAGTTTGCTTGTCCCTCTCTCTCTGTCCCTTCCCCTGCTCCTGCTTGTGCACTCTCTCTCTCTCTCAAATAAATAAATAAAATATATTAAAAAAAAGAAAAAGAACAGAATATGCTCATCAGATCTTATCCTTGGCTAAAATTTTCCAGTGAGATCTCATTGCACTAAGAATAAATTGCAAGCCATTTGCCATGGTCTAGAAAGTTCCACATGATCTGGTACTGCCTCTTATTTTCTGAGCTCATCTGTTATCTCATTCTCCTGACTGCACTTGCCACACTGCCTTCTTTCTGATGCTATGATACACCAAGCTTATTTAACCCAAACTCATTTCTGTCCTAGGGCTTTTGCTCTTGTGCTGCTGCCTAGGCCTGGACCATTTTGTTCCCTGATCTTCACATGGCCCTGTGGAATCAGAGAGCCATCTCCATTAACCCGTCCTCACTACAGCCTTCCAGGCCAGCCCGTCTAAACTAGCTTGCCCTCCCTCACCACCAAGTCTTTTCTGCTTCTTCACTTACCTGCTGTTAGTGTCCAGCCTCTAGAACAATGTCTGGCCCATAGTTGATACTTAGTAAGCATCTATTACGAATGAATCTTTGAAATAGTAAGAGAGATAATCAGAAAGAAGATATTGACATCAAATTGCTTTGGTTGAGAAAAGAAGTAAAAGGCGTGGGCAATAAAAGATATGTTAAAAGATTTCAAATGTCAACTTATGAAAGTAAAGTTTGTTTGACTTGCTTTCCCTTCAAGACAAAGGAATTTGCTTTGAACCTCTATCACTCCTATCTAATTTCAAGCTGGTTTATTTCCTTTGTTTTGGCTATTTATAATGGTTATTTACTATAAATGAAATCACCAGTATTGTTTAATTCATTACTAAGAGCATCTGCATTTACATGTCAGCATAATGTATTCACTGGTTTCTGAATACATGTAAGTTTAATTTTAATGAATCTCTGTGTTTATTATTTATCTCAGTAGTATTTCCACATGGATTTCTGAGGTACTGTAGCCTTAGAACAACTATATGACACTACCCAGATTCAGATAACCAATTTATCCTTATCACATCTACAAAAAGAGTTTTAAAAACTATGGTAATTGATGATTTTATTATAGTTCAACTTTGCCTAATTAAAAACACAAATGTGTGAATGTATGGTTTTCTCTTTCCAAAAATCATTATTGAAGTAATTGCCAAGTGTAAGTGACACTAATACTAATACATCCTCTTATGCCACATTTTAATTCATGTCCTCAACACTTTTCCTTTTTTTTTTTTTGAAGTGAATTGTCTTTGAAAGATAGAAATTACAGGCATTTAGAATAGTAAATGATCACCCCAAATCAAAAAGTCTTAACATTAGACAGTATTTTCTCACAGGACATGGAGAACTTCAGAGCACTTAATATCTGCACGTTAGAACTGCAGTTTGGCAAGGGTATTTACACCTAACAAGCTATCAAAGAATTAGAGAGTCTCAAGATAAGGAGTAATTGCTATGTTGATTTGCCTATAAATGTTCAAGTATGTCTGTTTCACCACAACCTCACCAGGTTTTTGTTTTAATCTTTTCATTATTATTTTATTTGGCAATTTGATTACTGGTTTGAACATTTTCCCATACGATTATTTCTATCTCTTTCATGTGCACTACCTATATACATTCTTAAGAGTTTAAGAAAAGCATTTCATGATGATTAATAGAGATGAAATGCTCAAAACAACAGATGCACAGTAGTTTGTATCTTCTCAATGATTAAGAGTTCTCAGTTTGTACCATTTGGTTTCTAAATGGAGGAAAATTAGCTAATATCTTCAAGTATACTGTAGATATACTAATATCCACAGTATCACATATGAGAAAAGATGTGAGTTAGATACTACTCCCCAGAATCATCAGCCTATCAACTCCAATAGAAAAAACTTCTGGGGAATGGGGTCAAAGGTTGGGAACAAAACAGAACAACAATAAAAACCTCCCAAGGAACTGGAATTTAGAGCTTAATATCTAAATTAGCTATGAGTAAATTTTTAGCTATCTCTAAATGTTTATCTACAATGTAGAGTATTATTTAGACTTTCTTTATACACATTTCAGGCTCCTGAATAATTTAACCTGTCATTTTCTTGTCTCTTGTAAGAGTATAGATAAATTATATATGTTGTATCAAACCTCCCTATATTTTACTCATAAAAAATCTTCCTGTGGTATCATGCTCACCACATTTCTCTTTCCCAACTTTTGGAACTTTGACCTAAATGTGTAAGAAAAATTGAATTTCTTTTATAATCTACTATAGTCTTACTCTCTATACAAGAATATTTGAAGATGTAATCCTTTCTGTGGGAGTACAATGTAGATTTAGGTATATTAATATTTAAATTATTTTTAATTCCAAGGATTAAAATATAAATGTAAAGTGTAAGTGTAGCATATGAATATGACAGTATAAAATTTGAATAGATTCAGAACTGGTATGCCTGATGAGTTATGGGACCACCATATCCAACTCTGAAGCATTCACTGATTTAAAGTCATGTCTATTAGACTGTGTAGTGTGGTTGCATGATTTACTAAATTAAAAGGACATTTCAATCTTCTCAGTGCTTCAAAAATAATAAAGATGTACATTGAAATTGGGATTCAGAAGAAACTGGCAAAGAGTTAAAAAATCACAAATTCATTTTTTTAAACTATTATCACATTGTATTATAGATGCTTACATATTTGTTAACTCTCTTGTTAGAAGTAAGTGCAAGACAGGGACAAAAATCTATTTTTCTGTTTCTAGCACCTACCAAGGAGCTTTACGCCTACTCTGAGCTCAGTGAATGTTTATAGAAGAAATCAATGAATGAGTTATAGAGTGATTTCCTCAAGCACAAGTGATTTTTTTTTTCTGGTTATTTGTCCCCTTCACTGCACATTATCTATATACTGCTTGTCGTGTGTGTGTTATATTTTGTATATACTCCCTTGTAGAACAAAAACTCTGTGGAATAATGGTGCCCCAAGACGTCCAGTACTAATCCTTGGCAACAGTGAATATGTTAACTTGGGGTGGTAGATTATCTGGATTGTTTGGGTGGGTCCAATGCAATCACAAGGGTCCTAAAAAGTGGAAGGGGGAGACAGACAAGGAAAACTCCAACCACTATTGCTGGTGGATGATGTAGGAAGGTGACATAGTCAAGGAAAGCAGCCAGCTCCTAGATCCTCGAAAAAAACAAGAAAACAGGTTCTCCCATAGAGCCTTTAGAAAAGAACACAGCCCTACTGACACCTTGATTTTAGCTCGGCAAGACCCATGTCAGATTGTCAGGAACTATGAGATAATCAATAAAGAGAGTTTAAGCCATTAAGTTTGTAGTAATTTGTTACAGCAGGTATAGAAGACGAATACAGCTACTGACACAGGATTTTGCACAAAAAGACTCAGCTATCTCTTATAGTTAATTTTTTCTCATCACTTCCTTTTTCTTTTACATTAGCGTTTATTACCCCATCCATGCTCCAGTGCAGTGGGACAGCATTAATCAGGGTTCATCTGTTTGCAAATGACAGAAAGCTAACACAAACTCACTTAAGCAAAATAAGCAGGAGGTATACATCTCACGGAAGCAGGACCTCCAGGGATGGAACTGGGTTTCAGTCCCAAGAGGTACCAAATCAGTCCACAAAGACTTTCTGTCTCTCTAATCTGCTTTCCTTTCTATGCAAGTTTCTGTGTTTCTATAATACACATTTTTAGTGGCAAGACTACCCTCTTTGTCTTTCAGGAGAGGATTCTAATTTGCCCATCTTTATAGCCTAGGAGATTGAGAGGTGCTGTGATTTTCCATTGTTACATTAAAAACTTATAGGCTAAAAGTACAAACATTTATTTTATTTACTCATGGTTCTGCAATTTAGGCAAAACTATGGGGGACAGGTTATATCCACTGCACGTGATACCAGCCCGAGGCAGCTAATTGGAGCTCAAGGATTCACTTCCAAGATGGCCTCACTCATGCAAGTTGGTGCTAGCTGTTTGCTGGTAGCTCCCTGGGGTTTTCAGCCTGAAGACTCAGTTCTTCATGTAACTGCTCCAGTTGGTTGGGCTTCTCACAGTGCAGCAGTCTTAGAGTAGTTGAAATTTATACATAGTCACTGACTTCTCATCCGGGCGCAAAGTGGAAGCTTCTCTAAGCCTTTTTTTTTCCTTTTTTAAAAATTTTATTTATTTGATAGAGAGAGACACGGTGAGAGAGGGAGCACAAACAGGGGGAGTGGGAGAGGGAGAAGCAGGTTTCCTGTGTAGTAGGAAGCCAGATGCAGGGCTCGATCCCAGGACCCTGGGAGCATGACCTGAGCCGAAGGAAGATGCTCAATGACTGAGCCACCCAGGCGCCCCTCTAAGACTTTTTAAGATTTAGCCCAAAACTGACTTGAGGTCACTTGTGTCCCATTCTATTGATTAAAATGGATCACAGAGCCCAGTCCAGATTTAAGGAGAGGAGACTACATCCACAATGGTGTGAACGCAATTGTCCTGGTTCATTGGGACCACCAGTAGCAGTCTACCACAGTGGATAATGGAGTTTTGTGAGTGATGGTCCACACAAGACCATGGGGGAAATATATTGTTCCCACAAAGAAAAGGGGCTGAACACAAACCTCAGGTATCCCTAACAATCAGTTTCAAGAGTGCTAGAAAATACTAAATAAAGCAAAGATACATTTCCCTCTAAGTCTATTTACTATGTAGTTTGTACATTTTCTGGAGTTGGAGAGGTAATTAAAAATTGAGGTTAAAAGTTAAGAAGTTGCAACCTTTATCCCTATTCAATTTTTTTATTCTGTGAATGAAAATGATGATAATATATAGTAGATATTACTACAAAGGAATTGAAATGGTGCAGGATTTATGATGAATAAGCTATAATGTGGCTAATCCAGTGGTGTTTATTTGCAGTAACCTTTTTAATGTGACAATTCCTTGGATATTGTAGTGAAATATTTTCATCTACATTTTTATGGTTTGTATTTATTCTCCACAGTACAGATCCCCAAATGTCAAATTACCAGAGCTGTTTTATGGAAATTAGTTTTAGGTTAGACTATTTGAAATGCATTAAATTAATTTTATCTGTTTAGCAAAGTACAATAAGGTTTTTCGCATTAACAAAGTTTTCCTTATAATATCAGCTGTGTGTATGTTTAAAGACATGGTGGACTCAAATCACTCTTGTTTGAATTTCATATTTAGCAAATGAACATGCACTGCTGGGGATTAAGCAGTGTTTGGAAAATGTATGTGTGAGGATTATTTAGAATGGAATTGCCAAAAATCCTGGAATATTTAATACACACTTGTTGATTGATTTTAAGGCAATAAATACAAAGCAATAACAACAATATAAATTATTCAGAGACCAGTCATCCACAGCAGGATTCTTTGGAGATTACTTCAGAAAACAGTTTGGCAGGATATTCTTTTTATGGTTTTTTTTCCCCCCAAATCCATGTACAAAAGAGATATAGATCCATATGGAATGGATTAACATTGATTCTTTTAAAATGAAATTAAACATTTTAAAACATTCAAGTGAAGATTGTATGATCTTTCCTACTAAAGCTCTCTTTGGTAATTTATTTATTTTAAATATTATTTTTGTCTTTCAGGAGGCATTATATAGTGAATGTAAGAGATTTATTAAAAACCTTGGATCGCTTGAGAGTGCTTTAGTACTTTGCCTCAAAATCTGCACATAGGCAAAATTCCTGATATTATGAGTTGGGATTTTCAGTTTAAGAGGATTTAAAACCTCTGCTAAAGCAAGGGCTTGTTAGGTGTTTCTAAGCATCATATATCAGAGAGACCCAGCTACTTACCGATCGTGCAAACTAAAATGGGGCAGGGCAGGACACATGGAATCAAAAAGACCAATTTAGACAAAGTAGAAGTTATCAAGTTCTCTTAAAATTGGTCTTTTGTTCTAGAAAGATATCCAGCTCCAGAAGCGGATAGAATAATCAGTATTTACATAGGTATGGACCTTTTTGTATATGCAGATTCTCAATCATTAAAGCAGTTGAAGACAGTCTTGAAAAGAGTAAATGTTTGCATATTTGGAGTTAGAGATCCCAATTATCTATTTATTATAAGTCATGTGACTGATACAGTCCTAATGACCTTTTTTTGACATAATAATCCTTTTGGTTTCCAGTTTCCCGCTATCTTGAGGTTGTTCTGAAGGTTCAATGAAAGAATCCCAAAATACTTAACACACTGCAAAGCATTACATTATCAAAATTCACATTATGACTACTATTACTAATAAAACATGAATGGATGATTGGCTTATAAACAATTCACTGCAAAATCCGATTTGATTGGATGTGTTTTATTTTTTTTAATATATTAATTTAGAGGATACTTAGGAGATTCAAAGTGGTCATTGCTTTTGTTCCTGTTATTTTTGTTGTGGTGGTTGTTGTTCCTGTTATTTTTGAAGTACTAACCCTTACATTATAGACTTTCAATGAATACAAAATCTGTAGAGATGAATGTACAAATTTTTGCTGAACAGTTGGGGGTTTTATTTCACTAACTGCAACTCAGAAGGGTCATGGCTGTTTATAAAAGAAAGAAATTTACCTCCTTGTATGATTGGTTTCTTGAAATGATTTGTATCCAGCTGGAAGTCTGGCAATGGTGTGGGTTGAGTGGGACCATTGGATTCTTTTGTTAATGGTTTATTTCTCTGTGTTTCTTTCCCAGCTATTGGCAGGACCCTTATCCCTCGTTACTTTAGCACTGTGTTTGAAGGAGGGGTGACTGACCTGTATTACATCCTCAAACACTCGAAAGAATCATACCACAACTCATCCATCACAGTGGACTGCGACCAGTGTGCTATGGTCACCCAGCATGGGAAGCCCATGTTTACCAAGGTACAGGACATACTCAGCAACATGGCTTATGCTTCTGTGGGTATATTGAAGGACAATAATTATGCTTTTCTTCCAGAACTTTGAGCTGATTTCTTCCATCTCAGACACTGTCAGTGCTATGAGATAATCTCTTTTGTTTGTGACATGGCTAGACGCTTGGTGAACATTGTTCTAAGATGTGTGCATGTGATGCAGAGCAAATATGATAGACTCACAAAATTAAGAGAGACAGAGTTTGGTTGCCTGTTAAACTCAGGTTGCTAAATTAGAAAACAAAGAATCTTCTACATCTAAAAGAACATTCTCCCATTGTTGTGTGGTCAGTATTTGTGCTTTGTTTCTAAAATTAAATACTTTTTAAAGCTACGTTCAAATGTTAATAAACAGGGGAAAAAAGGCAACTAACTACAACTCAACTAGTTGTAATCTTTAAGGAACATAAAAACATAAAAATGTAAATGTAACTAGGGAATTCAGAGTTTAAAATTTGTTTCCCCAAATTCTGAGAAGTTCTGTGATTGGTCAGTCAGCAAGTGAGCCCAGTAGAGTCAACAATTGGTTGTGAGAAAATGAGAAACACAGGGGAGGGTGGTGGATGGAGGACTGGGTAACATGATCTTTGAGGCAAAATTTGAAGGCTGTGAAGTAAAAGAAAATGTCTTCTATACGTTCTACACCTATGACCCTTCCCATCCACAGACAATAGACATGGGGGGAATATTCCTTCCGGGCAAAGACCTTTCTGGAACACTACAGACAATTCCTTTATGTCCTCTCCCAAGTAGCAAAATTAGTGAGAACAAATATGTAGCCAGAGAATCTGACAAACAGAAGTTTATTTGAATGAACACTGGTTAGTGCATTGTGACGAAGACTCAGTGTGAAACTAATCTGTAATACTGACAGAGCTATCTCTTTTAGTTGAAAACACATATGACAATCCTCTCTTTATAGTTGAGAACTTGAATTATCTGGGTTAATTGTAAAAGCCCAAGTTACAAGACTGAAGATGTGTTTGTTACTTATGCACAGTTTTATATGCACACATATAAAAATAAAATGTTTATCATTTAAAATATCCATTGATCTTATTGGTGCAGCTTCATCTTCCTGGTTGCTCATGATGATATATAATTTTGTCAATAGGCATTTTAAATGTGGGGCAGAAATTGGGTTTTTCTCTTTCTTCCTTTTTAACAGTTGAATGGAAAGGAAGGTTGCCAATCAGGCACAAAGAATATTCATTCCCATTGTATGTACATGTCCACGCTGGGAAGAGAGTTTTGTTACATAGAAAGGAATGATCACCTGGATGATGGTTTAATCTGCCCATGTCTCACTTCATTTTGGAGATGTAAAATATTTATATAATCTTGTATCTCAGTTGGATTACACCACCTATTTCAAAAGTTAGGAAGTCAGATACCCACAGAGAAAGGATTTCTCTGCTAGCTCATTATTTTTTTTATTTGTTTGTTTTGTTTTTGTCTAGGCTTAGCATTATGTTTAGGTAATCAAGAAAAACATGCCAATTCCTTATGCTTTAAGGGAAAAAAGAAATCCATGAGAATTAAATAAAATGGCTATAATGAAGAAGCTACTTCCAAAGCCTAGAGCCATTGAAAATAAAAATGCATTTTTACAGCATCCCTTTTATAAAGCATAAAATATTTTATATAAACACACTAATACAATATTTTATAATAAATTTTATAACAATAAATAATTTTAAAATAACATGTGTAACATTTTACATACATGTAAAATGTATAATAAAAGGTAGTCCTTTATATTTTCTCAATTTCTTCCATTCCAGGCCACAACTTTTTCATAAATGAGCATAGTCAACTGCTCTGAAGATAAAATGATATATATTCGGGATGGGTTTTAAATTTTTTTAAAAATTCCATTCTTCTGATGAAGTGCCTTTTTTCACTCAAATCAAGAAGCTAAGGTTTCCCTTGGTTGCAGTTTTTCCTCACCCAGGAATGCTTCCCTCTCAGATGGCCATGGGGAAGACCAGAGCAACCTCTTCCTGAACTCAGCTCTTTCACCCCAAACTTTAGTTATTTAGGTCACCAAGCCCTCTACTCCATGACAATACATCTCCCAACTCTTGTAATGAATATTTCCATACTGTGATGAAAAATATCACTTTCTGGGAAATGCAGCTTAGCTATGTGGACTTAGTCCAGATGCTAATTATGCACATTTATTTTTAGAAAATTCTAAAGCATTCATTTTTTTCTTTTTACTTTTTTTTCCTCTCCCCCTCTTGGTGATTATTATACTACCCAAAGAATCCTTCCCATTTTTCTTTTGTTCTTACATTAATTAAAAATAACCCATCTTCATGTAATAAAATAATGTGAGTATTTAGTATAAAACAGTGAGCTAATGACCTTTCAGTAGCACAAAGAAAAATATAGTCTGAAAGCTGCTGCTTTATTTTTAAAGGGGAGTCCCACTGTATGTGGAATTACTTTAGCACATTATGTACAGGCACATCACATTGTTCTAATTTAGACTATCAATACACTCTAATTCCCCAAATAGCATTTGACCCAGTGGTTCTGAGTTGCTTTTATGAAAATTTGGTCAACTGGTGAATCAAATATCAGCCACAGTCCTAATCAACGGTAATATTTAATATTCCTCAGGAGTATAGTGCACATTTTGCAATTTCCTGATCCTAGGAACACTATAGATTATGGATAAATATGTAATTAGAGTTTTAAAACACACATTATGAAGCCTTTCTTTTTTGCATTCAATTTTGAATCAAATTGAAAACAAGGCTTAATAATCTGAAGAGCAATCACCAAGGTTTTCAGAATCCAAGACCCTTGAATTATATTTGAGGGTGTGAATACTGACAGATGCTGAGAGGAGCCCTCCCTGGGGTACACATGGGCTACTTTCAGATTTTACAAACTAATATCATAGTTGCAGCCATTACCAAACACCCTTATCACTCTGTAAACATGACTATGTTTTCTCTGATCTCAATTATTTATTATGCAATTATTTATGACTATAGGAAAGTACCCTGGAAGTGCCTCAGCCACTTTCCCTATGTGAATACTCATTCATGTCTTTCCTATCTTAGCCTGTCTGCAACATTATAGTCCAAGATTTATCCATTTCTACCCTTATCCCAACTCCAGTTGAATTAGTATAGTATCAATGATCATACTGCTTTCATATATGTATACATATGCATTCACATATGCAGTATTTACACATAAAATACAATGAGCTTTATGCAATTGTTAATTTGAAAGCAGTATTTCATGCATAAACACCAAGAAAACTTTGCAAACACTTCTACCTAAAAAGCATATTTTCTTTCATTACAGGTCTTTGAAAATCATTTGTATTCTACAATGGCATGGTCAACATTGCTTTACAATTAGTCAGAGAAAGAAAAGGGTTAAAAAGCTACCGGTTAGTTTGAGAAATGTTCTTTTTTAGTTCTCTTGTTCCTGGCCTAGTCTCAAGCTAGCACGTGATCCGCTGAATGCCTGCCAGCCTCTTTCTTGTTGATCCTCCGGAGACCATCTGTGCTGGGGGCATTGATTAGAGTGTGTCTGCTGGGATTACATCTTTTCTGTTGCCATGCCAACTAATCAGCTGATTTTGGTTACCACAGAAACAAAATGTCAGAGCTCACAGTACGGTAACATGAATTCAGCACAACAGAAAATGTTTTCTTAATTGGGGACCCTTTTGATTTTGGATTCCAAGTGAAAGGCAGCTTCAAAAAAAAAAGGGCCAACTTTAGATAAAAGCTACATTAATTGTATTGATTAAGAGGAATGCACAGAATTTCTCTGAAAAAAGAAAATATTAATTCTCCTTTATAAACTATGTCTTTTTTTTTTACCATTTCCAGACAAGGAATATATATGTATATATATACATATATATGTATATTTTTTTCCTTTGACGCCTCTATTCTATTTGCTGATTTTTGCATGTTGAATAAATCACAAGGCCCTTAGTTTCCTTTAACTTCCATGATGGGGGTAGGAAGCAGGGAGGCCGAATAGGGTTTGGGAGAAGGCCATGGGTAAAAAAAAACTACCTTAAAAAAAAAAAAAAAAAAAAAAAAACTACCTTGAGGGAGAACAAGAGTGACCAAATTCTCCTCTGATCTTCCATTCAAGGAGTCATTTAATTTTCACAGTCAACTCAGATTCAATTTTAAGGATTCCTCTCTTGCACGTGATATGCTCTGGATAAGGCTGATTTCTTGATTTGGGCTTACAAAGGAGGAGCCCAAGGCTTGTTGCAGTTTTCCTTTTTGTAGGCCCACGACAGTTCGAAGGCAAGAAGTGTCCTCAACTGATTTGCTCTGCCACGGTAAACAGAGAATACAATTTAACTTGACTTTACAGATCCTCCAGTTGAGTACCTCGTCAGAAGGACTCCATCTATGCTTTCTTATTATGGAATAATTCTATTCCAGTAGAACTTCCATCTCTCTTGGGTTTGTGGTTCATAAACACAAAACAAATAGATTAGATAAGAAAAAAGCATGACATTTAACTGGGCTAATATTTATTTAAACATCTAATAATCCCCCTTATTTTAAAAAAAAGGATTATAGCATCCAAATATCCTTGTCTTCTACTGTCAAGACATTTCAGCTGTCACTGGATGACTGCAGTCACCTCCCTTTTGTGAATGCTTTCGCTGCAGGTGGCTTCTGTCATACTAACACCCTGGGGGGAATTGTGTAGCTTAATCTCCATGCAACCCCTTTGAAAACCTTGGTGAATTAATTCCAATGCTAAGGATGTTCTAAAGGAGTGGTTTGTTCTAGAAAGTCTTCCCCCATTTCCAAGTGCACAACACTCATGGGTAAGATGCCATGAAGGAAGCTCTGAAGACCACTCAATTGAAGAGGTTTAGGACAAGGTGTCTAAATGCCTAAAATTACCCATTGATTCTGCTAGTGGAATCTGAGCTGGAGGTCTTCACCCAATTATCAATAATTATCCTACAGTGCTTCTGAGACCTTTGGAAAAAAGAAAATGGTGGACATCAATAGCATCTTTCTTTTTTTAATTTAATTAATTTATTTATTAGAGAGAGAGAAAACTCAGGCAGACAGAGTGGTAGGCAGAGGCAGAGGGAGAAGCAGGCTCCCTGCCGAGCAAGGACCCCGATGTGGGACTCGATCCCAGGACGCTGGGATCATGACCTGAGCTGAAGGCAGCCGTTTAACCAACTGAGCCACTCAGGCATCCCAAATAGCATCTTTCTTAAGTAGTGCCCTTGTAATACACGTTACTAACAATCCTTGTACTGGTATTTGGCTTGTTCGAAGAAAATATCACTGGGGCACCTGGGTGGCTCAGTTAGCTAAGCATCAGACTCTCGATGTTGGCTCAGGTCATAATCTCAGGGTCTTGCAATTGAGCCCCCCACTGGGCTCCATGCTGGGCGTGGAACCTGCTTAAGATTTTCTCAACTCCTTCTCTGCCCCTCCCTCTCTTCCACTCACACATTTCCTCTCTCTCTCTAAAAAAAATTTTTTTAATTAAAAAAATATATCATTAAAAAATAATAAAGAAAATACTACCTTAAATTAGAATAAATAGAAAGCACACAGCCCACTGCCTAGGACATAGTTGGAACTCAATAAATGGTGGCCTTCTGTATTAAATTCCCAAAGAAAGAAGTGGTTATTAATATCTCAAAAAGGTTGAAATAAATTTTTAATTATCTTCATGAACTATAGTTTTAGAAATGAGAATACCCTCCTAGTGAGTTAATTGTTATTTATGATTTTTAAAACTCATATAGTGCATTGATTTCCAAAATTGTGTATATTTGCTTTTAGCATAGGAAATATTTCTCCAAAAACCTCCATCAGAAGTCCAATACCTTGAAAGGATGAAACTGAAGCTGCTCTGGTCGAATTGAGAAAGTGGGTGGAGATCACATGGTCTATATAGAGGCCAAACTCTTCCTAGCAGAGCCCCTGAGACACCTCCTTGGAACACCTGGGTCTCAGAGAGCTCATTATGATGACCACTAGTCAAGGGGTTCTGCATTTTTTGGTTGCATTCTTTTTATCTTTAGAGCTATCATTTGCTGCCATGCTACTATGTGCCATGTATAATACCAGGCAATCTACACATACAATATCATTCATATATTTACCCAACAACCCTACAGAAGGTTAATACTATCCTCATCTTACAGATGAGGAAACGGGAACTTATGGAATTTACTTGGTTTTCTCAAAGTTCCAAAATAAGTAAAAAGTAGAGTTAAAGTGTGCATCTAGTACTTTCTGATGTCAAAGCCTCTGTCTACTCCAAGGCAAACATGAACTGAATGATTGGTTGTAACTATTTAAATTGGACCAATATGCTCCCACTACTTCCTATTTTTTAGTTGAAATAGGATCCGTGGTGTCCGATTGCCTAACATTTTCTCCCATTTCAAAGTCATTAACAGTGAAATAAGATAGGTAAATTAAATAGGAACTACATGCTAAAAATGATCTGAATATCAAAAGAAGAAAAAACATGATCACCCTGTCAAGGAAGAGAGCCTCATAAATTCTATGTTTCTTTAATAATACATATTTTTCTTAGAAAGCTACCACCCCTTCCCCCAAAGCTTGACCTTTTATGCAAGCAAAATTTGTCACTGCTGATAGGATGTGACTGAAGGAAGATATTCTAAACATGCCTCTATTTCTCACATAACTGATATAACTAACTGATCAATAACTGATCCCAGCTGCCTTGGGTTATGCATTGTCCCCCCAGAATTTGTTCCTGAAAATGAAAACTTCCTCTGTTTGGATAACCTTGTAGTAAGTCCCACTTAAGCATGAATTATTTTATTAGGTACTTTCTCCCAGAGTAGGGCTACTACAATTAGAACAAGATTTCAAGATGATCTAACAAGATGATAGAAGGATGATGAAAACAGAGATAAGGAGGTGGGAGAGTATGATTTTTGGGAGGACACACTGTGTGCCAGGAGTTTTTGACATAATGCTGCAATAATGTAGGTTTTGTTCCCATATCTGCAAATGAGGAAACAGAGGCTCATGGAGTTTTGGCAGCATCCAGTCAAGTTACGAGTAGCTCATGGCCAGTAAGCAGCTGTCTTGTCTTTTGAACCCATGGATCCTGGAGCTCACACTTGTCTCAGTATGCCGTGCATAAAGCACTGGTGTCACATCCTTGCCAAGATCCAGCGCTGTCCGAGGACAGTCAGGGAGACCACGCTGAGCAGCTAACATGTGAGTTACAAAAATGTGGCATTGACAAAGTGCACAGCAAATGAGTGTGTTGTTTGTCGCTTCTAGGTGTGTACAGAAGGCAGACTGATCTTGGAGTTCACCTTTGATGATCTCATGAGAATAAAAACATGGCACTTTACCATTAGACAATACAGAGAGTTAGTCCCAAGGAGCATTCTAGCCATGCATGTAAGTAATTTCAGCACTATTTTACTCTCTTTCCTACCCCGCCACCCCATTTACTCAAGGAGGAAAAGTACAGTTCTCTATCTCTAAAAGAACGCCAGCAGTCCTAACATGTTGGGTAATGAACTCTCAGTTTTGAGTTTACCCCTCAACTATTTTATTCCACAGGCCCCCTTTCCCCTCTTTGTTTTGGAGTTTGGTGCATTGTGAGATCTTTTTTTATATATATATTTTATTATTTTAAACTCCAAACTGAGGTTACCTCAATAAACAGTTTGTACTTCTCTTAAATTCCACTGAATCATTATCATGTATTGCTCTGCCTGGGCTATTAAACCTTTTATATATAACTGGGGAAGGAATAAAATAAGAAGTAAGGTAAGGAAAACAAGTTTCCAGTTTTTATTCGAACCATCTGACAAGGTGTGGGGCTCGGGCAGCTCAGATCTGTGTCTACAGCATTTCTAACCAGTTTGGGGATGAAGCAAGCAGTCTGGGGTTCGCTCTGTTTCACTTGACCACAAATCACATCACATTTATTGAGCACCAACTAGGTGCCAATCTGATGCCAATCTGGAGATATGTTTTAGAGGTAAGACTTGGTAAGAACTAGCTGAGTGTAGTCCCTGAAGAAGGCGTCAAAGGCATTGACTTAAATAAATCCCTCTTCCATAATGTATGATGCAGCAGTTTCTGTGAAAAAGCTTTGGAGCAAAATCAGACTTAATGAGCCTGATTTTTAAGACCCTGCACAATCAAAAGAGAATACAATAAGAGTAGCTAGTATTTACTAGGTGTTTGCTATGCCAGGTCTTGTGCTAAGCATATGTACACATTCTATTTAACCCTCCCAGTAACCCAGAGAGGTTCAGAATCATTATCCCTGCTTTAGAAGTGAGAAAACCAAGACTCGGGCTTGATATGTTGCTCCAAGTTTCTCAGCATGAAAGTGGCAAATCAAGATTTCAACTCAGCTGGTACGGACTCCAAAACCCAGGCTGATGAGCCATCTGCCTCTGGACTATCCAATTCCACTCTTTCTCCCCAGGTTTTGTCCTCGACCCTCTCTTCCTGATTGGTAAAACCCAATCTCTCCCCTTTCCATTGACCTTGTGCTTCCTGCTGTGGCACCCCACTCCCCTGCTCCAATCTTTTTGCCTATCCATACCCCCCAAGTTCTTCTCCACTTTCAAAGCCCAGTATACATCCTCTAATCCCCTTGAAGGAGCCCAGAGTAGCCACTCTTAGTGTTCTCAAAAGAGACCAAAAGGCAGCAGAAGATAGTGGTCGGGAGTCTGGACCCTAGAATGAGATCACATACGTGTGTATTCCTGTTCCTGTGACCTTGGACAAGTGACATGGCATCTCTGTGCTTCCAGTTCTTCATTTATAAAATGGGTATAGTAATAGAGTCTGCCTCAGAGGATTGGTTTGAAGATTAAGAGTTAATGCACGTAAAGAATGTAAAAAACAGTGCCTGGCACATAGTAGGTCCTCTTCAAGTAGTGCTGACTAGCTTTTAGCAGCTTTGGCAGCAGTAATATCCTTCCTTTCATTTTTTTTACCCTGTCTTCTGTCTGTAAATTTGATGCGTATGATGTTTGTGACAACTACCTGATGACTATCTATAGAACCAGCTCTTTCTGGCACATGGAAGGGCTTCCATAAATACTGGCTCTGTGTCCACGGAGAACCCCCTTCTCAGAAACTGATGTGAGAAGTCATAAACTCCAACTCTTTTCTCTGACTTTCGGGTTTTTGTTAAAATGCACAAAGCCAACTGGATGCATGACTAAGAAAAACTAAGTACAGGAAAGAATGAATTAAAGTGTTAGAGGAACCTGTGTAGTCTCATGACTACAGGCATGAAGACAAAAGGATATTATTGAGTCTCTCTGTTTAGCTCCAGTTTGCATCTGCCAGTGAAGAAGGAAAGACAAATAGAAAGGAAGAGTATCAACCAAGAGACTCATCTCACAATGAAACCCAGAAAGAAATTTCATTTTTTTTTTTGTAGCCCAGCAGAACATTTGGGGTAGCCCATGGAACATTTGGGGTAACCCATGGAACATTACCTCCCTCTTTTAAATGTGGCAGATATTTTGGAAAAGTTGTTGCTTACCCTTACAGTACTGTAGGATGAAAATTGTTGAGAACATCTATTTCCAGACACAGCTTAATGGGGAAGAAATTTAGAATTCTTAAATATATATATGTATATATACATATATATATGTGTGTATATACATGTGTATATATATGTATAAAATTTCATACAAGTGGTAAAGTTTTCAGATATAGTCTTGGACTCCAAGCTGTCAAACACAACACTGTCACAACTGGAAACAAAGGCCAGTCCTAAAGCCTGGCTCTACCAAATCCAGAGATGGACCTCACCTTCTCTGCTGAGTGCCAGAGACTTGGCAGTGTCCTGACAGACCTTAATGACCCTCCTTCTGAAGACACGGGGGCCTCTCATGGAGGAAGTAAGGTTGCTTCTTCCAATGACTAAAAGCATGCCTGATTTATTTTGGTTCTACCTGGCAACAGATCTTGCATCATTGATCCAAAAATGTCCTTGAGCCATTATATGCAAGTGTCTTCAAAATGTAAATTAAATTATATCCAGCAACCTCCCCTCTGAGACAAACTGACAGTGTTGAGAATGCATTTTTTAGCAACTGTAGCCGTTTGAGACTTTCTTGGCACCATCTTACAGAGATAAAATATATGATTTTTTTCTTGTTTAGGCACAAGATCCTCAGGTCCTGGATCAGCTGTCCAAAAACATCACTAGGATGGGACTAACAAATTTCACCCTCAACTACCTCAGGGTAAGACCAATGGGATGATTACACTTCCTGGTGAATTTGAAAAGTGCTTTAGAGGTGTATACATATCTTGAACCAAGAAGTTAAAATGAGGTAATAGAGCACAATTCATGTGTCTTACGCCACAGTGTGTGTGTGTGTGTGTGTGTGTGTGTGTGTGTGTGTGTGTGTGTTTTCAATGGAGGACGGGGTTTAATTAACAAAGCAGCAAACCTAGATTTCGTCAAAGTTGAATTTCCTCTCTCTGTATAACTCTTGGAGTTAATTATTCAGAGGCCAGCAAGGTCTGCTCATACAATGTTTTGGCACTCTGCCCCTCGTGATGGTCTCAAGTTTCTGATGTACTATTGCTGTGTTCACTGCTGCTGTGTCTCCACCCAGGGAGTGTCCCTGAGTAGACTCAGTGTGCCCTCCAGAGAGCGCCCCCTGAAGTTCACCTCAATGGTGGAACACAGATATTTCTAAGTCTTCTAAGAGACTCTCTGTGTAACATGGAACAGACTTTCTGGGTTGGATATAAAGTCAGTTTTGATCTTTAAAAATTAAGAGTTAGGCAAAATTCTCTGCCTACATCGTAACTATGGCTTCTGTATTTGGTCTAAAAGTGAAACATTCGTCACTCCGGTTTGTGGTGTAGAATTGCCATCATCATGTTGCAGGTAGAGGATATGGTTTCCTTCGTAAAGCAAGCATTGTCTTCCAGACTGTACAAGAAGTCAGTGGGTGCGCTCCACATTCCTTTGCCTCTCCAAAGCTCCCTCTTTGTCATTGTGCTGCCACTTCTCCAGCCCCCTACCCATCATGGAGTTTATGCTCTTGTTTCTTGATCCCTAAGTGCTGTGTTGGTCTGTGAATTTTGCTTTGCGTTCCTAACCCTCTGTATCCAGTCATTTTGTGTATGTCTAAATGCTGAAATACTTTGGCTGGACTTTCTCTTTAGTGAATTAAGAATGATTTGAACAAAGTCTTCCAAATAACACCATCATGGCCATGTGCCAGGTCCTAGGCTAGAGAATGAAGATTCAAAGACAAAAGTCATGGTTTCTGCCATCAAGAAACCCACTCCTATGAGGGCCAGACCCATAGAGAGAACATTATAAACAAAATGGTAAATAATCCTGGTTGAAGTTTTTAAGTGGAATTATGGGAGTACAAAACGGAAACCTCTCAGAAGAATACATCAGAGAAGCTTTATGGAAGAGATTATGTCTGACCTGAGTGTGAAAGAATGAATAAAGGTAAAGCCAGGAAGGAGTCAGGAAGGACATTCACATTAGAGGGAAAAGAAGGGGCCTGGATTACGAGATGGAATTCCAAGCAGGTGAATGATGCTGGGACATGGAGTGAGAAGCCAGGAGAGGCGGGAGGGAGAGTAACTTATGAACCAGGTCTTGGAACAGCTGGCTGGCTGGGCTACCAGGCCAGGAGCATCCGAAAAGATTAAATATGAGCATGGTAGTATCCCTCTCCTGAGTAGAGGGAAAAGAGCTGTTTTCTATCCAGCCAAGATGCCCTAAGTCCAAATACAGGCACAGCAAGAGCTTGAGTCAGCTTTGCTCCTGCCACCATCTACTTTGCCCCATCACCACCCCCATTTTGGCAGCCCTGAACCAGGTTGCTCTCTGTAATGGTCCTATGGTTCCCACTCAAAGGGAAACCAGAGACTGCCCAGGAGGGTGGGTAGACAGGCAGGGTAGTTAGATCTAGGTTCTCCCATACTTCCAGGTTCTACCTTTAGAGCTGCCCCAATGGCACCACTGGTGTAGTGGGAGTGGGTAGCAAGGCCTGGGAAAGTGGAAGTCTGTGGCATGCTCTAGCCACAGAAATTCAGAAGGCTGCCCTCCACTGCTAGGCATTTCATCTTATTAGAGACCGTGAGTGGTTCTTTTAAATCATCTGAAGGTGCCTCTCTTCAGGCAGATAAAGATGTTTCATACTGTGTGTCCTCAGCTGACCCCACATCGGAATCTGGAACTTTGGATTCTATCCTAGACTTGGTCATTCACCCTCTGGTGAAATCTGGACAGATTCACTATTATATCTTTTAGCTGCATTTAACACAGATCAATAAATGCTAAATTTCCTTCCTCCCCTTTCCCTAGCTCTTCTTATTATCATCAGTTAAATGTTGACTTTTACCTTGGGGTCAACAAGGCCCACTTGGCTCCCATGTTCTAAAATTTTCTGCTTTTAACCCACAAAAACTGAGAAGATTATACTTGCAAAGAGGGGGAAGAGGCAGAGATTGGCACCAATCCCCTCTCTCAAAAGCAAGAGGAGGAAGACATGTGTGGGTTTGCGCAATATGGAATCGTGTTTCAAAGGCTACCACTTAAATGTACCTTGTATGAATGTCCTGACTTTACTAGTCTTCACAATGGTCCATGTGCACTAGCACCATTTGTGTGAGAGAACCCGGGCATGGAGAGTGCAAGTAAGTAAACTCAGTCACCCAGCCTTCTACCACAGAATGGCTGGGCTGGGACTTGAACTCAGGCAGTGTGGCTCTAGAATCCATGAGCTTCATGAAGATCTCTGCTGCCTCTCTAGGAAGAAGAGGAAACAATGATATTGATAGAAATTGGACTGTGTCTCTCCTGCCTTGACAAGGGAGTCTGGGTCATCTCTCACTGGGGCCTTAATCTACTTTGCCAAACTAATGACAGCTCCTTGTAGGGTTTTATGTGCTGATTGAGTGGGACAATCCATGTAAACGGCTTAGCACAAGGTCTACAGACAGAAAGCACCCAGTTAGTGTTCACTGGCATGATTGATTGAGCACCCACTATGTGTCCATCATTGTTGTTCATACTGGAACCATGGAGAGCAACATGGCATCTGGCTCTCTTCTCTTGCCCTGGGTCCACTCAACACCCCTTTACTTCCTCTGCTCGTGTATCCTGGCTCAGTAGTTGCTTGCCCTTCCTGGCTCCATTCCTCCCTTTCTTCACTCCCTCCATCACTTATTCATCAGGACTCCTTCATTGAGCCCAGTCTGTCTTCCTGGCCTTGTGCCAGGTGTGGGACTTTCATCATGGATCATGGAGAAGATGTGGCCCTTTCCAGGGCTGGGGGAGGCCAGCGAAGTGTGGTCAGCCACAGTTCCAGTGAGGTGTGGTGACAAGGAAAGGCCTACAGGGCTCGTGGTAGGCCAGGGAGGGGTTCCCCGGTCTCCAGATAAAAGCCACCCCTCCTAGAAATAACTATGGGCAGTTGTGAGCCACTTGGCAAGTCAAGGCTGAACAAAGCCTCACACTCAGTTCCCAAAACCATACACATGGGCATTTCCATGACAAGACCTGGCCCGGTTAGTGGTTACTAAGAATGAAAAAAAAAAAAAGTTTTTTTAGATTAGAACTGGGATCAAAGATTTCCTTAGTGCTCTTACCAATCGATATTCATAAGACAGCTGAGCAATCACCCAGGGCATTCATTTATAAAACTGCTTTAAAATCTGGAGGTGGGTGCCTGGGTGGCCCCATTGGTTAGGTGACTGCCTTTGGCTCAGGTCATGATCTTTGAGTCCTGGAGTTGAGTCCTGCATCAGGCTCCCTGCTTAGCCAGGAGCCTGCTTCTTCCTCTGACCCTCCCCCCTTATGTTCTCTCTCTCTCATTCTACCTCTGTCTCAAATAAATAAAATCTTAAACAAAACAAAACAAAAATCTGGACCTCTCCCATCCTTCTGAGGAGCCAGGCCTTTGCCTCCAGCCTCAGGGAGTTATTTGAGGTATTGTTTACATAGTTAACGAGGAGGTTCAAAACCACGCCCAGATCAGAAAAAGAGGTCAGACACATGTGTTGACCAATATTAATCCAAGGCCTTCTAAATAGCAGAAGTGTTTTCTTTAAATCGATGCATCCTGCTTTGGAAAGGGGAGCTAGAGATTTTAAATGCTCCAGACATCTGAAATTTCAATATGCTGTGTCTTTCATGTAACAAAGTTAAGCAGTACAGAAAAAAAGCAATTTCAGTCATCTAGCTTCGCCCAAACAAATTCTCCCACTACCATGAAATTCCAAATCCTTCTCGTGGAGGTCTGCAGTCAGGGGCTCTGCAGAGCTCACCGGGGTGGCTCCTCGCTTGAGGAAGGAGCAAATGAAACATCATGGATGCCTTTGAGCTTGCGAATGCTGGTGATGGTTCTGTACTCGGATGTTCGCCTGGCAGCACTTTGGAAGGAACTCTGGTGACCTGATGCTTTGGAAGTGACAACAGAACAGATGTTGTCATTTGATTTGAGTTGTCAAATTGCCTGCCATTGCCTCCTGTCTCCTCCCAGCATAATAAGGCTGGAGGTGCTCTGTGCTGAGAGGTGTGGCGGCGGCTGGCTCTCCGGTCCCAGTGGAGCAGCAGCTGGCAGTCGCCGAGCAGGGATGGGGCTCTGATGAGGTGTCCCACTTCCTGCCTCATGGACCTCTGGCAGACCAGGGCTGGCTGGTTGAGTGTCCCTGTGGTAGTTGTCCAGGCTGGGGGTGGGGACAGGCCTGCAGGGGGAGGGGTCATTGCTTTGTGGCTACCAGGCACTCCCGGAAACTGGGTGAAACATTTCACAAAACTTGTCCATCAACTCCTATGGAGAAAGGTTGTTTCCCAGGATAGGGTGATGGCACCTTTCAGTCAATGCATTCTAGGGAGGAAACTAGAGACCTAGGAATGGGGACAAGGAGCTAGGAATTCGGGAACACATCCTTTGGCATGTTTGCTGGAAAGCAGCAAGTCCTATTGTGCCCTGGCATTTTGGAAAAAGATCGGGTCCAGCCACCACAGGAAGGCAGGGTGAGGCTTGATAGTATCAGGCCATCTAAGTCAATGAAACCTGGTTGTGCAATCTTGTCACTCCCTCCAGATCCACTGTTCATTGTTCACTATTCATTGTTCACTCTGCAAGCATCTATTAGACACCTTCTTTGTGCCAGGTCTCCACAACTTCCAAGGACGTCACTGTACATCAGGTACCAAAGAAAACTAAATTTCTGCTGGTTGAGAAATCTGTCCCGGGTACAGTGATCAATGTAGTCACTAACATTTATTGAGCACTTACTAGGTACTGGGTACTGTTGCTAGGTACTTGGCTTTTTTTTTTTTCTTTTTGTGATGCTCACAACAACCTTATGAACCAGAGACTTTTTTTTTTAATTAAAAAAATTTTTTTTTAATTTCTTTTCAGTGTTCCAGAATTCATTGTTTATGCACCACACCCAGTGCTCCATGCAATACGTGGCCTCCATAAAACCCACCACCTGGCTCCCCCAATCTCCCACCACCATCCCCTTCAAAACCCTCAGTTTGTTTCTCAGAGTCCACAGTCTCTCATGGTTCGTCTCCCCCTCCAATTTCCCCCAACTCACTTCTCCTCTCCATCTCCCTGTGTCCTCCGTGTTATTCCTTATGCTCCACAAATAAGTGAAACCATGTGATAATTGACTCTCTCTGCTTGACTTATTTCACTCAGCATAATTTCCTCCAGTCCTGTCCATGTTGATACAAAAGTTGGGTATCCATCCTTTCTGATGGAGGTATAATACTCCATAGTATATATGGACCATTCCTTCTTTATCCATTCAACCGTTTAAGGGCATCTTGGTTCTTTCCACAGTTTGGCGACTGTGGCCATTGCTACTATGAACATTGGGGTACACATGGCCCTTCTTTTCACTACATCTGTATCTTTGGGGTAAATACCAAGTAGTGCAATTGCAGGGTCATAGGGTAACTCTGTAATTTCTTAAGGAATCTCCACACTGTTTTCCAAAGTGGCTGCACCAACTTGCATTCCCACCAACAGTGTAAGAGGGTTCCAGAGACTATTTTTAGTATTTTTAGTCCTATTTTTCAGGGGAGGAAACTGAGACACAGAGAAGTGGATTTTTAAAGTCACAGAGCTAGTAAGTGGCAGAGTAGGGATTTGATCTCACAGCCTGAATCCAAGCACAAAAGGGGAGAGGTTGTTAGAGGGTAGATAGGGGAACTCAAAGCCTTCAACGAGGAGATGAATTGATTCTGAATGACGAGTAGATGGTCTCAGGTAGACTAGATGGAGGGTCCACCACAGGTGGTAACAGAGAAGGATGGAGAAAGCTGTTGAGTTTGGGGAACTCTAGGCAGTGTCCATGGCTGGAATGTAAGTTTTAAGTTTGCTTTAGGTACCCACACAAAGTAGGTGTTATGGCACAAAATGTATATAACTGAGCTGAATGGCACAGTTCTAGCGTGAGTCTTCTTGTTCCAGTAAGAACACAGCATAGTCAGGGAAATACCTCATGCTGACACTTGGGTTTGGGGGCCAAACAGACAGAATTATATTTGAACTCAGCCACTTGCTAGCTGTGTGATCCTGGACAAGTTACTTGACCACTCTGAGCCTCAGTTTCCCCTAACTGAAAATGGGGTATTATACCCTCCTCTGGATTCTAGTGAGATGGAAGCATGTGGAGGTCCCAACTCTCATTTGTCAAGTGCTTTCGTGAGGTTCATGGGAAGTCAAGTCATTCATTGGAGCCTCCTGCACTCAGCTTCTGAGAAGAGCCCCTGGGGACAACAAACCCAGTAGCCTGGTCCTTCTTCCTAATTCTTGCCTTTTATTTCACCAAAATGAAAGCCCTTTCTCACTCAGGGTTGGAAATTGCCTTCATTTCAAATTTCCTATAAGCACTTCTTGCATGGGAATGTTTACTGTATGCAGTAACTGTTTTCTATTTTTAAATAGCTGTAACGAATTCAATTTTCAAATTGAAAAAGAAATAATTGATGTTGATTTCATTTCCTATTCCACAAAAAGAATGGGGTAGGCAGAAACCATGTCCTGAAGCATTTATTTTTAATTTTTAATTTGCTTTAAGATTTATTTATTTATTTATTTGAGAGAGAGGAAGAGAGAATGCATACACCCAGGCATACACCCAGGAGGAGCAGAAGGAGAAAGAGAATGTCAAGTAGACCCCATGCTGAGTGTGGAGCCTGAAGCCGGGCTTGATCTCATGACCCTGAGATCATAATATGGGTCAACATCAAGAGTTGCACTCCTTTTCTTTTCTTTTTCTTTTTTTTTTAAAGATTTTATTTATTTGAGAGAGAGGGAGCACAAGCAGGGGGAGGGGTAGAGGAAGAAAAAGAAGCAGGATTTGGGGCTCAGTCACAAGAACCTGGGATCATGACCTGAGCTGAAGGCAGACACTTAACCCACGTGCCCCATGCTTTAAGCATTTAAAGAAAACTTGCAGCATTCAAAGTTCCAGGAGTGGATGCCAGGAGTGGAAAGAGCTGCTTTCATTCATCTATCAACAATAGAGGGAATGGTCCTTGCATGATTAACACGCTGCAGGGAGACATTGATTTTTATAGTTGTTTACCTCCTTGAATGTTTAAGTTACTCTGGTTTTGTTTTTAACTTTTAAGTCAGTCATCTAAACCAAGAGATATTTTGGTGACATCTATTATGTACTAGGCACAAAAGGGGATGGGTGTGGCCTGTTGACAAGAATGGATAAGGTATGACCCTTTTCCCAAGGAGCTAAAGATACTGGAACAAGGAGGTCTATTTACAGTTCATGCTGGCCCCTCCGCTGGGGACCTGGTCATCCCAGAATTCCCTCCTCTCCCAATATCCTTGAGGATACCCTTCCTCCTTGTTCTCAGCATATGACTTAAATTGGCCTGTTTGCAGTTACCAGTGCACTAGCAGATTGATCTGCTTCACCACTTTGTCTGACCTTGGCACTCAAGGCCCTCCACTCTTAGGCCCCTGCTGCTTCCTAGCCTCACCCCACATTCCTTCCCCATCTCACATGTCATCCTGTATCCCCACAAACCACTGGTAGCTCTGGTGTGTCTGTGTGTCTATGCTGTGTGTCTGTTGCCTCCATGCATTGGTACTATAGGACTTTATTTCACTCACTGTCTGGGACACTGTTCTTACCCTCCTCTTTCCATCCAGGATTACCAAACAACCTCTTTCTCATCCTTCAGGACTCAGTTGTCCCTCACCTCCTCTGGGACTCTCTGCCTCTCTACCAGGGAAGCTGCTCTTCTCCACTACAGCTGGAGCTCTGTGCACATGGTCTCTTGCTTAAGTCTTGGTAGGTCCTGTGTAAGAACTATCACTCCACTCACCTGTCTCCTCCAACAGACACACAGCAACCTGAAGACTGATTGATTGCCTAGTGCTTCTAAAGCCTCACAAGCTCTAGATTGCAATCAGCACCCAGTCAATGTCTCCAGAATGGATGGTTGCTAGATGGGAGTTTGGTAAATGGAAACTAGATTTTAAATGACACCCTCCCCCCTCCAGTGTCCCCCAAAACACAATAGAATCAGATGAATTCACTTGCCCAATAATATCTAGGGGGAAAATGTGTATGACTGATTTTCAACATCACCACCTAGAACCTCACAAGTAAAGAGCAGAAAATTTGGATACATTGAGGAAATGAAATGAAAACATGGCACATGGCTTCCAGATCTCTCTAGTGTGCAAAATTCCCCCTGAAATTCTCATAGTTCCTGCCGTGAAATTTTTATTCTAATAGCACTACTTCCACTTGCTCTGAATCAGTATTTAATTTTTACTCTAAATGCCATTATGCCCTTTTCGTTATTTTGGAAATGTGTTCTTTCAAATCTCGGAGGCAAATTCCCTGATGGGTGATTATTTTTGTCTATTTTCTTTGGCCAGATTTTCTTGATGTTGAGATCCATAAACTTTTTTTTTCTGCATTATGCTTAACGTGACTTTAAAACATCTTATTATCCTATATCCCAGCCAAAAGATATTTTCTTTGTTTGCTCTTGCTGTTTATCCATTCATATTGCATAATTTCTGCATAAATGTAATCAGTATACATATGATTTCTTAATGTTATTTGGTAAACACTTCTGCATGTTTCTACATAGTCATCATATTATCCATTTATAACAGTGGCAAATATTCCAGTGTGGTGCTGGCATAGTATTTATTTAATCATTTCTCTAAATGTCGAGCACTGAAATCATGTTCAAGTTGCCACTGTCATTAATACCATTCCTCCAAACACCTTTGCCATGTCCTGCTCTGGGTGGTGCTTTCTATGAGCAGAGGTTGGACTGTGGAGTTTGTGTGCTGAGAAAAATAAATGTGGGGGCGCCTGGGTGGCTCAGTGGGTTAAGCCTCTGCCTTCGGCTCAGGTCATGATCCTAGGGTCCTGGGATCGAGCCCCGCATCGGGCTCTCTGCTCAGAAGGGAGCCTGCTTCCCTGCCTGCCTCTCTGCCTAGTTCTGATCTCTCTCTCTGTCAAACCAATAAATAAAATCTTTAAAAAAAAGAAAAAAAATATGCTTTGGATTCAGAGAAATGTGGGTTCAAATCCTCATCCCCTTACTATCTGTAAAGGCCTTGAACAAGTTGTCCCAGTTCTCTGAACTCCACTTCCTTATCTGGAAATCAGAAAGAATGTCTTACAGGATGGCACGAATTATAAGATTAGACAAGTTATGGTTTAAAAAAGCCTGGCACTCAGAAGGGGCATAATAAATGCCAGTCCCTCCTTTTGCTATTTGAGATCAGTGGGTCAGGGTTCAGCTTTCACTTTCACCTCTTACTTCTTGTATGATATTCACCAGTTGCCTTAATTCTTTGAAGTCTCAGTTTTCTGATTATGTACATCGTGAATCATCAGAGGTGAGGGTTGAAATGATAATATATGTGAAAAGCACATTTATCTCTAAATTACAATGCTCGAAAGCCAAGGGAGCCTCATCCCATTTATCATCTCCTATGTGTTGGTCATGGCCTGAATTCTATGCCGATATTCTGAAGCCATGTGATAGATCAGAAAACAGAGAAGCAATTGATTAATACCTGCCAAGGAAGGAGGCAAGAGGGAGTCTGAGATACCTGCTATATTATTGCACCCTCTTTCCAATATAAAGGTTATTACAAGGGTGTAATCATTATCACTGGGCATTTTCAGTACTACTTATAACCTTCTGGTTGATGTTGAATAAGTCCAACCCTTCAAATAAGCAGTATCATCAGCTGGGTGTGAAGGCAGCTGGGGTTCACAGTAATGTTTTTGACCCCTTACCTCTAATTTCCCAAGTGAAGGAAGACTTTCGTTGTTATTACTGTACTGTAAGAACATTGGTCTCTGCATGTAACCTCTACTGGTAGCAAAGGAGTAGAGTCCGATGCCTGGAAGAATTGGGTGGTTGGCTTTGGAAAATGAGCCCAACAGAATGACATGTAGTGCCCTCTAGGAGAGTGAATGTGGCAGAGTCAACATTTGGAATCCTGCCAAGGATTTTTTCTTCTTTTTTTTAAATGTTCAGTTAGCCAGCATACAGTACATCATTAGTTTTTGATGTAGTGTTCAACGATTCATTAGTCATGTATAACACCCAGTGCTCATCACAACACATGTCCTGCTTAATTCTCATCACCCAGTTATCCCATCTCCCCACCCCTCTCCTTTCTGTAACCCTCAGTTTTGTTCCTGGAGTCCAGAGTCTCTCATGGTTTGACTCTATCTCTGGTTTCTTCCTATTCCATTTTCCCTCCCTTCCCCTGTGGTCCTCCATGCTATTCCTGATGTTCCACATATGAATGAAACCATATGATAATTGTCTTTCTCTGCTTAACTTATTTCACTTAGCATAATCTCTTCCAGTTTCATCCATGTCAATGCAAATTGTGGGTATTCACCCTTTGTGATGGCTGAGTATTGTATATATGGATGGATTGTATATATGGATGACATCTTTATCCATTCATCTGTTGAAGGACATCTCAGCTCTTTCCACAGTTTGGCTGTGGACATTGCTGCTATGAACACTGGGGTGTATGTGCCCCTTCTTTTCACTACATCTGTATCTTTGGGGTAAATACCTAGCAATGCAATTACTGGGCTGTAGGGTATGTCTGCCAAGGGTTTTTTTGTTTTTTATTTTTATAAGGCTTTGACCGTCAGCCGCATTATTTTCCTTGGTCTTATGACATAAGAAGGGATGACAGTCCAATCCTATTTCCCACCAAATGCCAAGCCAAGCCCAAGGATGGAACGGGAATCCCCACTCAGCAATTGAAATGAACCACATAGTTACTGGTGGTCAGAACAGGCTGAGATCAGGGCAGACAATTCACCATTCATGCACTAAGACAGACTGGCAAAAGCCCTTTTTAAACACTGAAGTTTGGGGTGAGGAGGGTGTAGGAACCATACCAGCATATCTTCCTTCTGGACCTCCCACAGTGATTGCACATTTTAGACTCTGAAAAGGCTCACAGCTTAAAGTGTGCTATTCAAGATGAGGTCCATGGCTCAGGGCAGGTTTGCAAAGTGTTCCTCCTCCATGATTAAGTACAGAAAACGAGAGGAAGAACTTTAAAACTACTATAACAATCTGACATTGCCAGGACATCCAAGTGCACAGACTCATCCCACTGATTAGGACACAGAGAGGCTCAGGTCTGATCAAACTTGCATGGCAGGTGGCCACTAATCAAGGGCTGGAGAAACACATGTCACAGTTTGGTGAGCACTTGCATACAGAGCACTGTGACATAAGCCAATTCAAAGATGAGCTCCAGTTTTTCCGAGGACCATCCAGAATAACAATTACCATCATAATACCATTAGCTTTGAGGAATTTCTTTATGTTCTCAATAAAACAATGAGATAGGTATGATTATTCCCATTTTACAGATAAAAATCAAGTATTGCCTCAGGTCACAAAGGCAGTCTGGGGCAACAGTGCTTTCCTGGGCTCAGATCTGGCTTGTCCCCCTGAACCACTGTCCATGGCCACTGCTAGTGAGAACTGATTTCTTGGCCCTGGCTCATGCAGGAGAGAAAATGCTTTCAAAAGTGAGGAATTTGGCATCTGAAACAATGTCATCTGAAACAAAGCTGTCACACCTCATCCTGACTCTTCCAGTCCTCCTCCTCCTCCTCAGAGAAAGGCTCCATCAGAGAGGAGGCACAGAATGCACTTCTGAGCCATGGGAATGCTCCACACACAGAATGATTAAAACTTGGAACACCCGAAGGGCACTTTTAATTGCATTTGGAGATAGAAAAGTAGTACATATGACTGTATGATAAGGGAATTAAAGTAGATAACTCTTAAGGAAATGAAATAACCATAACATAAAGACATCCAAGTGCCTAGAAAACAGTGATTTCTAAAGTCAAGCCAGAAGAAATTGCTATCAGACATTAAAAGAATACACACACACACACACACACACACACACACACACACAAATACAACACAAACAACAGTATTTTAGCAGAGTAATCCTAACTGAAAACAATTTCAGAGCCATGAATGTTTCTAAAATTCTTGGTCTTAAAAGTACAAATAGGGCTTGGATTAAAGAAAGTAATTTTGCAGTCTCAGACACAGAGAAAGAGAAAGAAATGTTTGTTTAACAAGATACCAAAAATCAAGAGGATGGTTAAGTGGGAATTTGGCAGTCCAGGGGAAGAAAAGCTGAGCGATTGCAGTTGAGTGCAAGATGGAACCCAGAGTTAATTCTCCTGGGAAATAGTCTTCCTAATTGTGTAGAATGGGTAAAAAAAAAAAAAAAAAAAAATGTGTCAGGAAAATGCAGGGAAGGGGCCAAGGGGAGAACTGTTTGAATTTCAGAGCATAGGTAGGGAAGTAGCCTAAAATATGAAAAGGGGCTGGGAGGTCTTACTCCTTAGAAATAATGCCCAGAAGTTTTCTGTGTCTGGTCTTGGGCTGCTCTCCACCTTGGCACAGGCACCATCTTCCCGCACACAGAAAATTCAAATTATTTAAATACGGTGACAGTTATTAGATTGTTTGACCTCATAATCTGTCCCTAGCAGAGTTCAGGAAACACAGAGGTGGGTAATAAGTACACGAAAGGGAGGGAAGGAGTTCAGGGCAGTCTCTGGTGTTGATCTATATATTGAGCTTGGGAGTAGTTATAAATGCATACCATAATTAAGAGAAAACAAGTAAAATTTTCAATGTCTGCCATATTCCACCCAAAGGATAAGGGAGGTCACTGACCTGGTATTTTTGAGTACCTACTATGTGCAATACAGACTTGGCTTTATTGAATCCTCATAACAGAATGCAGGTGTTAATGACCTCATTTTACAGAAGTAGAAACTAAGACTCAGAAAGGTTATGGGACTCATCTAATATCATTCACTGGGTAAATTGCCAGGCTGGGACTGGATCCCATGTTGGCCTGATGCCTTCACAACTCTGTCATGCTGCAGAAATGTCACCTCCTAACGAGAGCTGGGTTGAATAGCTGCATGAGGTCAGTCATTTCCACTGAGATGACCAAGCTACTCTGCCAAATTGTCAACAAGAAATTGTCAACAGATGCAATGGATAGAGAACTCGGGACACTTACACATAATGGGGTCAACGCCAGGACTGAACTCATCTCACAATTGTCTTATATCCGTGTTTCTCTCAGACTTCTTCCACATCCCCGACCTCAAAGCTATTACCCATCAACCAGGTTTTCATCCCCCCCAACACCTGGACTACTAGTACCACCAGCACCTGAACATTTATTTTAAAGACATAGTTCAAGTCACTCTGAGGTCGATCTTAATAATCTGCTTAAAACCATCCAGTGAAAATCCAGAATCCTTGGGTTGATCCAGAAGGCCTTATGGGATATGATCCCAATCCCCTTTCCGCCCCCACCTTCATTCTGTAGCAGTGTCCAGTTCTCCAGGCTGAGTTTTGCTTTTCCAGCATGCCAAGTTTCTCCCTGTGGCAGAGCCTCTGTTCTTCTGTATCAGATCATTTATCTAGCTCTAGAACCCTGGGCAATGGTCTACTCATTCAGTGCCTCAATTTCCTTGTCAGTAGTCCCTTTCCTCAATGAGTTGTTGAGGGAATTAAATGAAATTGTACTGGTAAAGGGCTTAAATAAAGCCTGGCACATAGTAAGTGCTCAGTAAATACCTACTCTATCATCATCATCATTATCATCATTCCCACTGCCTGAGATACTCTGGGAAGATTTTTGCTTGGCTGGCTCACCATTATTCTGGTCTCAGGGCACATCATCTTTTCCTTGAGTTCCTTCCTGGCCAGCTCATCTCAAGTGGCTTGGACATCCCCAGCTACTTTCTACCACACCTCATTATCTGTCTTATTTTTTCCTGTAGCATCTTCGTTGGTGAATTATCTTGCATAGTAATCAGTTTGCCTTTCTGTTGTTCTGCTGTTTATCCTTCTGACCTTTCAGGCAGACCACTGGAATATATTTTGAAAGCAGGAACCTTGTCTCTCTTCCTTGATGTCTACAACAGGACCTGATATTCAGTGACTGAAAAGTCAATAATTTTAAGTCGACTCAGCTCCAGATGCACTCCTTGACAGATTGAAGGTTTTTAAAGAGGAAACCATTTATAAAATCCCAACCCAAGTGTAGCCTTGGAATACTTGAGAACGCTTATGGAAAGGCTATTAGCCATCCTTGACCTCACAGACTGAACACCTTTAGTGCATTCCTCTAAGGATTTGATGTTCTTCTTTGCAATTCATAAACAGCCTTGTCTATGAAGTTAGGTGAGGGTCATTCATATTTGATTAAGTGTGCCTAATCCATGAGACAAAGGATATAAGCATGACTTCTAAGGACTTCTACATAAGCATTCTAAAAAGAAGGAATACAAAACATTAGCAAATTCCACAAGTAAAATATTAATCAATCCCATGCTGGAAGTGAAGAAACTGAAAACAGTAGCCTCACCCAAGTCTGTCTGCCTTTTAGTGTAGGATGATTTCTGGTTTTCTTTTTGTCTTGTACTCTCTTTGCAGGACCCATTCACATCCATTCAATTTACAAATGTTTATTGAGCACTTACTTTATGTCTGGGTCTGCTCTGATCTCTAGCTATCAATTTCTCTATTGATACTAAGTATTCTGAGCTCATGAGAATCTCACATACATTGCCTCTGATATCCTTAAAATCTTTTTTTAAAAAGATTTTGTTTGTTTATTTGACAGAGAGAGAGAGAGAGCACAAGCAGGGGAAGTGGCAGGCAGAGGGAGAGGATGAAGCATAAAGCCCAATGTGGGCCTTGATCCCAGGATTCTGGGATCATGACCTGAGCTGAAGGCAGACGCTTATTTGCCTGAGCCACCCAGGCACCCCATTCTTAAAATCTTTTATAGGCCAGTCAGAGCCTATGACTAGAAGTCTCCCCAAGAAGCCCACTAATTCCTCCCTCTTCTCTTTTTGCCTATTTCCCAAGCTTTGTGAATTAAGGTAGTTGTTGAAAAGTGTGGAAACAGTCATTTTATATGTTGCTGGTGAGGATGAAACCTGGTACAGTCTCTAAGTAGACCAGCTTGACAATATCCACCAAAACTACAATGTACTGTTTTTTAGGTTTACTGTTACTGTTTTTTAGGTCAATAGTTCCAAGAGTCTTCATGGAAATTTTTGTCCTAAGAGTAGAACTCAACTCCAGAAACCTCACAGTGTGGACTTCTTAGAAAAAGTATCTATAACTTTAGGAACCAACCAATGAAGTCATTTCTCTTCCTTCCTCTCCCAGCACCCCATTTTGATTCTGTCAGTGCTTTACCAAAGAAGAAATTTGTGGCCATCTATCATATTTTTAACACTTTCACCATGAGTGGGAAGCTTAAAAATGGAAAACTTTCATGATGTTGATTAACAGAATATACAAACATATGTGAGTTGATAGCAACCCTACCCTTTACACTCAACTTCTGAGCTTTAGGATGTTGGGTATCTCACTAACATATGGGAGGCGGGAAGGGCCTGAGCTTGCTTTAGAACAAGAAATACAGTCTGAATATTGAAAGCAGCCATGCCCTGGCAGTGGGTCTAGTCCTTTGTCAATTTCCTTGACACCAAATGTGTTACATCTGTTCTGGTTTGGTGTTAAAAGCAGAAACTGTTCCTTTTCTGTAAAATTGGGTGAAGGGCTAACACTTACCTCCCCTAGTTAAAGAATACATGAGGCCACTTACATTAAAATGCTCTGTAAGCTGTAAGATTGTCCTGTGAAAACAGATACTCCTCATTCACTAACTAAAGCCTCAGTGTCCAAACTCAAGCTATCCTAACTCTCAGAAATCAATGAGTTTTGAATAAAATTTTAAATATATATTTTATTAGACAATTCAAGCTACTCACTATCCAAAACTTAGGAACCAAATTGATTCATTAAGTTTAGGATCCTCATCATTCAGCACAGTCTCTTAACTCTCGCTTTCCAAATCTGGAAGCTGTGTGGGTTTAGGTGGCCAGAAATAATTGAACAAACAGCCACCATCCCAGTTACTAGCAGAGTCTAGTTTATACAGAAGAAAATAATTTGGGGTTGAGTGACACAAAATTGCTATTTTTTGAAGATCAAATACTGTCAAATATTGGCTATTTCATATAGGTCATCCTAATAGTTAAGAAACAAGACCCCATATCAAAGGGAACCAATAATTTGGCTCTGTGATTTTTCCACTTTCCACCATCATCATCCACTCCCTGCTCAGCACATAATTGTAAACCCAACAGCTGTTCATTGCCTCATGACTTTGTACCAGGCACTGCAAGTGACTTAACCAACCTTGATAATCTCATTTTAAAACTTATTTATATTTTGAATAGACAGTGTACTCATATACTAGTGCAAAACTCAAAAACTGTATGCCTTCACACCCTGCCCCAACCTCTCAGTTTCCTTCCCTAGAAGTACACAACATTACCAGGTTCCTGGTTTTTCTTTCTGGGACATTCTATACAAATGCAAACATGTATTGCTTTTAGCCCCCATACATGCACACACTCACACACAAATGGTAATACAAGATACATCCAGTTCAAAGTGTGTAGCAGTGGCATTCTTTATAAAAGCAGCAGAGATATATCCCAAGGAGGTCTATCACTCTAGAGATAGACTATATTTTATTTTACTAAGTGCTTTATTGAAAGACACTTTAATCTTTTTCTGCTATTAACAATGATGTGAAGATATGTTTTTACATGTGGTTTTTCACAGGAGCAACTAAAAACCTGATTTTTTAAGGAGAAATTTCTGGAAATAAAATTGTCAAGTCAAAAACCATGTACATTGTAATTTTGGTGGATATTGTCAAGCTGGTCTACTTAGACACTGTACCAGGTTTCATCCTCACCAGCAACATATAAAATGACTATTTCCACACTTTTCAACAACTAGAAGCTATCAAATTTTTCTCCTATTTTCCAGTATTATAGGTGAAAAATGATACCTCATTTTCATTATAATATGCATTTTTCTTATTACAAGAGGGATTTATTATCTCCTCATATACTCAAGAGCCATTTGTATTTCCTTTCTTGTGAATTATTTGCTCATAATTTATCCATTTTCTATTGGGTTGCTATTCTTTTCTTACAGATATGCAGGACTTTATATTTTAAAGAAGTTCATACTTTGTTGTGATATAATTGAAATTGCATGGCATGTTTTTATTTTTATTTTTTAAAATATTGTGTAAGGTTGCTTTGTTCATTGGATGTTTTTTGGTTTTGTTGTGTGTGTGTTAAATGAAGCAATTTTCCCCTATGTCTTCTGTTTTGTGTTTTATATTTAGTGTTAGCCCTCTTTGAGCTATAATAATAAAAATACATTTCTCTTTGTTTTCTAATGCAACTTCTGAAGTTTGGGGGAATTTTTAATATTTAAATAATTGATCCACATGGGATTTGGGCATCATAAAGTGTGGGGAACCTACTTATTTGTCCAGTTGTTCAAACAGAATTTGTTGATTAATACATATTGTTTTCACTGACTTGAAATACTACTCTAGCATATTTAAATTGCCATAGGTATTTGAGTTTGTTTCTGGACTCCATCTCCTGTTCTGTTAATTTGTCTTTATATTCTTTATCCAATACTACACTTTAAAACAAATTGCTATTGCTTTATAATATACTTTAGTATCTAGTAGAATTGGCATCACATCATTATACTTCTTCATAGGACTCTTAAGTCTTTATTTTTCCATCTAAACTTTAGAATTAGATTATCTAATTTTAAAATAAGTTTATTGGTATTCCATTGAAATTCTTTTATATTTGCAAATTGATGTTGGGGGAAATTGCTATCGTTATGATGTTGGTTCTTTCTATTCAAAATCCTGGGTAACTTTCCAGGATTGAGGTCTTTCTTATGTTCTTTGGTAATATTTTGAGGTTCTTCTTTTTCTGTCTGTTTGTGTTGTAAGTGCATATGTTTGTGTGTGTATGTGTATGGTTACAGATACAGATATGTATATATGTGTGTATGTGTATATATATGTATATACACACATATATATAATATATGTATATATTTTTCATTTCTTGGTAACTTTGGACCTAATAATGTATTTCTTGCTTAGAATCATAAATGTATATTCTCTGCCATGTTATAGTTTGTTTTTGTTTTTATTTATGAACGTTATTGATTTCTGTGTTTTAACTTTATTCCCAAGCACCTTACAAAATCTTCTTAATATTTATTATAGTTTTTTTAGGTTTATCCTCTTGTGTGTTCTAGCAAAGTTGTATCATTTGCAAATAATGACACTTTACCAAGTCTTTTCCAACTTTTATATTTTATTTCTAATTACATTGGCTAGTATCATCAGAAAAGTGTTAAATAATAGTGAGAATAATTAACATCCTTATCTTGTGTCTGACTTTAATGGGAAAGCTTCTGGATTTTTTCATTAAGCAGGATGATGGCTTATGATTTGAGATAGATATATTTCTCATGTTAAGGTAATATCTATCTATTCTTATTTTATTAAGAGCTATTTAAGTTAAAAAAATGGATACTGAATTTTATTCCATGCATTTCTTGTGTCCAAGGAGGTGGTATTATTTTTTCTTTTTATTATTATGGTTAAGATTATTATTAAGACAATGAATCATGGAACACTATATCAAAAACTAATGGTGTATTGTATGGTGACTAACATAACATAATTTTATTTGGTACAATTGATATCCAAGGAAGTATAAGATCTTACATGTATCAACTCATTTAACCCTTGCCCAATCTGGAACTCATTACTTTTCTTATTTTCATTCTGAAGTCAAGAAAACTCAAATTCATAGAGGTCAAATAACTTGAACAAGGTCAGACAACCTGTAAGTGGCAAAGCTGAGACTGGATCCAGGCCACTGCCTTGTATTTAAATACTATACAAAGTTCCATCTTGATAGATTTCTTGACAGCAAGTCATCATTTCATTCCTGAAACAAACCCTTCTGGGCCACAGATTCCATTTGCTAATATTTACTTATAATTTCTGCATCAGCAATCAAAGGAAAAATTTAGCTAAAATTCCCTTTTTATAATGTCTTTGCCAGTGTTGACTCTTATTGGTATCCTGGCCTCATGAATACTTTGGAAATGTTCCTCTTTGTGTTTTAAATTTTTCCAGAATTATGTGAATCACATTGAAGTTATTTGCCTTTAAATGTTTTGTAGAATTCACTTATGAAACTACTTCAGCCTAATTTACTTAATTTACCTGTGAAACCATGTGGTCTCGGTTTTTTGCCCCCCTTTTTTTTTTTTTTTTTTGAAAAGGGCTTCCAGATAAGTTTTCTTTATTCATTCTAGGTAACTGGTCTAATTGAATCCTGCTTTCACTATACCTTCTTTCCTAGCTTTACTGAGAAATAAGTGACATACAGCACTGTGTAAGTTTAAGGTATACAGCATTATGACTTGACTTACACATAAGGTGAAATGATTGCCACAATAAGTTTAGTGAACATCCATCACCTCATATAGACACAACATATATGAAAAGAAAATATATATATAGACCTATATATTTTTCCCTTATGATGAGGACTCTTAGGAGTTACCTTCTTTTTTTTTTTTCTTTTTTTTTTAAGATTTTATTTATTTGACAGACGGAGATCACAAGTAGGCAGAGAAGCAGGTAGAGAGAGAGGAGGAAGCAGGCTCCCCGCTGAGCAGAGAGCCTGATGTGGGGCTCGATCCCAGGACCCTGGGATCATGACCTGAGCTGAAGGCAGAGGCTTTAACCCACTGAGCCACCCAGGTGCCCCAGGAGTTACCTTCTTGACAACTTTCAGATACATCATACAGGGATGTTAACTAGAGTCATCATGTTGTATATTATATTCCTAGTACTTATGCATCTTATAACTGGAAGTTTATACCTTTTGATCACCTTCCTCCAGTTTCCTGTCTCCTTACTCTACACCTCTGGTAATCATAAATCTGATTTCTTTTTTTATGAGTTTCTTCTCCTTATTATTTTCTTATTTTTTTATATTCCACATACAAATGACATAACAATATGTGTCTTTGTCTGGCTTATTTCACTTAGCATAATGTTGTCAAGATCTATCCATTTTGCTTCAAATAGCTTGATTTCCTCATGGTTTTTGTTTTGTTTTTTGTTGTTTGTTTACTTTCTTGTTTATAGCTGAATAATATTTCACTATATATGTATCCATTCATCTGTCAATGGATGCTTTAGGTTGGTTCCATGTGTTGGTTATTGTGAATAATGCTGCTATGAACATTGTGATACAGATATCTCTTCAAAATAGTGTTTTCATTTTCTTTTTTTGTTTGTTTTTTTGTTGTTTTTTTTAAATTTTATTTTTATTTAAACATATAATGTAACCCCACCACCCTCTCCCAACCCCCCTCCCTTCCACCCCCCTCAGCTTGTTTTATGACATTAAGAGTCTCTTTTGGTTTGTCTCCATCCTGATCCCATCTTGTTTCATTTTTTCTTTGCCTACCCCTTTAACCCCCACCCCCGTTGCATCTCCACTTCCTCATATCAGGGAGATCATATGGTAGTTGTCTTTCTCCGATTGACTTATTTTGCTAAGCATAATACACTCTAGTTCCATTCACGTCGTTGCAAATGGTAAGATTTCATTTCTTTTGATGGCTGCATAGTATTCCATTGTATATATATGCCACTTCCTCTTTATCCATTCATCTGTTAATGGACATCTAGGTTCTTTCCATAACTTGGTTATTGTGGACATTGCTGCTATAAACATTCGGGTGCAAGTGCCCCTTCAGATCACTATGTTTGTATCTTTAGGGTAAATACCCAGTAGTGCAATTGCTGGGTCATAAGGTAGCTCTATTTTCAATTTTTTGAGGAACCTCCATGCTGTTTTCCAGAGTGGTTGCACCAGCTTGCATTCCCACCAACAGTGTAGGAGGGTTCCCCTTTCACCACATCCTCGCCAGCATCTGTCATTTCCTGACTTGTTCATTTTAGCCATTCTGACTGGTGTGAGGTGGTATCTCATTGTGGTTTTGATTTGTATTTCCCTGATGCCCAGTGATGTGGCGCACTTTTTCATGTGTCTGTTGGCCATCTGGATGTCTTCTTTGCAGAAATGTCTATTCATGTCCTCTGCCCATTTCTTGATTGGATTGTTTGTTCTTTGGGTGTTGAGTTTGCTCAGCTCTTTATAGATTTTGGATACTAGCCCTTTATCTGATATGTCCTTTGCAAATATCTTCTCCCACTCTGTCACTTGCCTTTTGGTTTTGCTGACTGTTTCCTTTGCTGTGCAAAAGCTTTTGATCTTGTTGAAGTCCCAATAGTTCAATTTTTCCCTTGCTTCCCTTGCCTTTGGCTTTGTTCCTAGGAAGAAGTTGCTGCGGCTGAGGTCGAAGAGGTTGCTGCCTGTGTTCTCCTCAAGGATTTTGATGGATTCCTTTCTCACATTGAGGTCCTTCATCCATTCTGAGTCTATTTTCGTGTGTGGTGTAAGGAAATTGTCCAACTTCATTTTTCTGCATGCAGCTGTCCAATTTTCCCAACACCATTTGTTGAAGAAGCTGTCTTTTTTCCATTAGATATTCTTTCCTGCTTTGTCGAAGATTAGTTGACCATAGAGTTGAGGGTCTATTTCTGGGCTCTCTATTCTGTTCCATTGATCTATGTGTCTGTGTTTGTGCCAGTACCATACTGTCTTGATGATGACAGCTTTGTAATAGAGCTTGAAGTCTGGAATTGTGATGCCACCAACTTTGGCTTTCTTTTTCAATATTCCTTTGGCTATTCGAGGTCTTTTCTGGTTCCATATAAATTTTAGGATTATTTGTTCTATTTCTTTGAAAAAATTGGTTGGGATTTTGATAGGCATTGCATTAAATGTGTAGATAGCTTTAGGTAGCATAAACATTTTCACAATATTTATTCTTCCAATCCATGAACATGGAACATTTTTTCCATTTCTTTGTGTCTTCCTCAATTTCTTTCATGAGTACTTTATAGTTTTCTGAGTATAGATTCTTTGCCTCTTTGGTTAGGTTTATTCCTAGGTATTTTATGGTTTTGGGTGTAGTTGTAAATGGGATTGACTCCTTAATTTCTCTTTCTTCTGTCTTGTTGTGGGTGTAAAGAAATGCAACTGATTTCTGTGCATTGATTTTATAACCTGACACTTTACTGAATTCCTGTACAAGCTCTAGCAGTTTTGGAGTGGAGCCTTTGGGTTTTCCACATATAGTATCATATCATCTGCAAAGAGTGATAGTTTGACTTCTTCTTTGTCGATTTGGATGCCTTTAATTTCTTTTTGTTGTCTGATTGCTGAGGCTAGGACTTCTAGTACTATATTGAATAGCAGTGGTGATAACGGACATCCCTGCTGTCTTCCTGACCTTAGCGGAAAAGCTCTCAGTTTTTCTCCATTGAGAGTGATACTTGCAGTGGGTTTTTCATAGATGGCTTTGATAATATTGAGGTATGTGCCCTCTATCCCTACACTTTGAAGAGTTCTGATTAGGAAGGGATGCTGTACTTTGTCAAATGCTTTTTCAGCATCTATTGAGAGTATCATATGGTTCTTGTTCTTTCTTTTGTTAATGTATTTTATCACATTGATTGATTTGCGGATGTTGAACCAACCCTGCTGTCCTTGACTACATCCTCCTTGGTCGTGGTGAATAATCCTTTTAATGTACTTTGGATCCTATTGGCTAGTATTTTGGTGAGAATATTTGCATCTGTGTTCATCAAGGATATTGGTCTGTAATTCTCTTTCTTGATGGGATCCTTGTCTGGCTTGGGGATCAAGGAGATGCTGGCCTCATAAAATGAGTTTGGAAGTTTTCCTTCCATTTCTATTTTTTGGTACAGTTTCAGGAGAATAGGAATTAATTCTTCTTTAAATGTTTGGTAGAATTCCCCTGGGAAGCCATCTGGCCCTGGGCTTTTGTTTTTTTGAAGATTTTTAATAACTGTTTCAATCTCCTTACTGGTTATGGGCCTATTCAGGTTTTCTATTTCTTTCTGGTTCAGTTTTGGCAGTTGATATGTCTCTAGGAAACCATCCATTTCTTCCAGATTGTCAAATTTGTTGGCATAGAGTTGCTCATAATATGTTCTTATGATTGTTTGTATTTCTTTGGTGTTAGTTGTGATCTCTCCTCTTTCATTCCTAATTTTATTTATTTGGGTCCTTTCTCTTTTCTTTTTGATAAGTCTGGCCAGGGGTTTATCAATCTTACTAATTCTTTCAAGAACCAGCTCCTA
Organism: Taxidea taxus jeffersonii; assembly: GCA_003697995.1. Taxonomy (NCBI): domain Eukaryota; kingdom Metazoa; phylum Chordata; class Mammalia; order Carnivora; family Mustelidae; genus Taxidea; species Taxidea taxus. The sequence goes on along the minus strand of ML111774.1, from coordinate 59,202 downwards.
GTTTCGTTGATTTGTTCTATTGGTTTTTTGGTTTCTATTTCATTGATTTCTTCTCTGATTTTTATTATTTCTCTTCTCCTGGTGGGTTTAGGCTTTCTTTGTTGTTCTTTCTCGAGCTCCCTTAGGTGTAGGGTTAGGTTGTGTATTTGAGACCTTTCCTGTTTCTTAAGAAAGGCTTGTATCACTATATATTTTCCTCTCAGAACTGCCTTTGCTGTGTCCCACAGATTTTGGACCGTTGTGTTTTCATTATCATTTGTTTCCATGATTTTTTTCAATTCTTCTTTAATTTCCTGGTTGACCCATTCATTTTTTAGAAGGATGCTGTTGAGTCTCCATGTATTTGTGCTCTTTCCAAATTTCCTCTTGTGATTGAGTTCTAGCTTCAGAGCATTGTGGTCTGAAAATATGCAGGGGATGATCCCAATCTTTTGATACCTGTTGAGACCTGATTTATGACCCAGGATGTAATCTATTCTGGAGAATGTTCCATAGGCACTAGAGAAGAATGTGTATTCTGTTACTTTGGGGTAGAATGTTCTGAATATATCTGTGATGTCCATCTGCTCCAGTGTGTCATTTAAGACCTTTATTTCCTTGTTGATCTTTTGCTTGGATGATCTGTCCATTTCAGTGAGGGGCGTGTTAAAGTCCCCTACTATTATTGTATTCTTGTCAATGTGTTTCTTTGATTTTGTTATTAATTGGTTTATATAGTTGGCTGCTCCCATGTTAGGGGCATAGATATTTAAAATTGTTAGATCTTCTTGTTGGACAGACCCTTTGAGTATGATATAGTGTCCTTCCTCATCTCTTAGTATAGTCTTTGGCTTAAAATCTAATTGATCTGATAGAAGGATTGCCACCCCAGCTTTCTTCTGATGTCCCTTAGCATGGTAAATTGTTTTCCACCCCCTCACTTTCAATCTGGAGGTGTCTTCGGG
>ML111774.1:162-57858 GCA_003697995.1 Taxidea taxus jeffersonii | reverse complement strand
TCCAGTGTGTCATTTAAGACCTTTATTTCCTTGTTGATCTTTTGCTTGGATGATCTGTCCATTTCAGTGAGGGGTGTGTTAAAGTCTCCTACTATTATTGTATTCTTGTCAATGTGTTTCTTTGATTTTGTTATTAATTGGTTTATATAGTTGGCTGCTCCCATGTTAGGGGCATAGATATTTAAAATTGTTAGATCTTCTTGTTGGACAGACCCTTTGAGTATGATATAGTGTCCTTCCTCATCTCTTAGTATAGTCTTTGGCTTAAAATCTAATTGATCTGATAGAAGGATTGCCACCCCAGCTTTCTTCTGATGTCCCTTAGCATGGTAAATTGTTTTCCACCCCCTCACTTTCAATCTGGAGGTGTCTTCGGGGCTAAAATGAGTTTCTTGTAGGCAGCATATGGATGGGTTTTGTTTTTTTATCCATTCTGAAACCCTGTGTCTTTTGATTGGGGCATTTAGCCCATTTACGTTCAGGTTAACTATTGAGAGATATGAATTTAGTGCCATTGTATTACCTGTAAAGTGATTGTTACTGTATATTGTCTCTGTTCCTTTCTGATAATACTTTTAGGTTCTCTCTTTGCTTAGAGGACCCCTTTCAATATTTCCTGTAGAGCTGGTTTGGTGTTTACAAATTCTTTCAGTTTTTGTTTGTCCTGGAAGATTTTTATCTCTTTCTATTTTTAATGATAACCTAGCTGGATAAAGTAATCTTGGCTGCATGTTTTTCTCGTTTATTGCTCTGAATATATCATGCCAGTTTTTTCTGGCCTGCCAGGTCTCTGTGGATAAGTCTGCTGCCAATCTAATATTTTTACCATTGTTTGTTACAGACTTCTTGTCCAGGGCTGCTTTCAGGATTTTCTCTTTGTTGCTAAGACTTGTAAATTTTACTATTAGATGGCGGGGTGTGGACCTATTCTTATTGATTTTGAGGGGGATTCTCTGCACCTCCTAGATTACCAGGAGCTTGTTCCCTTTGCTATATTAGGGAAATTCTCTGATAATTCTCTCCAATATACCTTCTGCTCCCCTCTCTCTTTCTTCTTCTTCTGGAATCCCAATTATTCTAATGTTGTTTCATCTTATGGTGTCACTTATCTCTCAAATTCTCCCCTCATGGTCCAGCAGTTGTTTGTCTCTCTTTTGCTCAGCTTCTTTATTCTCTGTCATTTGGTCTTCTATATCACTAATTCTTTCTTCTGCCTCATTCATCCTAGCAATAAGAACCTCCATTTTTGATTGCACCTCATTAATAGCTTTTTTTATTTCAACTTGGTTATATTTTAGTTATTTTATTTCTCCAGAAAGGGCTTTTATTTCTCCAGACAGGGTTTCTCTAATATCTTCCATGCCTTTTTCGAGCCCGGCTAGAACCTTGAGAATTGTTGTCCTGAATTCCAGATCTGACATTATTACCAGTGTCTGTATTGATTAGGTCCCTAGCCTTCGGTACTGCCTCCTGTTCTTTTTTTTGTGGTGAGTTTTTCCGCCTTGTCATTTTGTCCAGATAAGAATATATGAAGGAGCAAATGTAATACTAAAAGGGTGGCAAAGCCCCCAGGAAGATGTGCTTTAACCAAATGTGAAGGGACCCCAAATCATGGGGCGGGGGGAGAAAAGGGGTAAAAACAAGTTCAGAAAAGAGAAAAAAATTTAAAAAGAGAGAACACAAATAAAGAAAAAAATATAAAAAAAGAAAAAATATATATATGTATTAGCCTGGTGACTAGAACAGGGTCACCCACTTAATTTTGGGAATATTTTGGTCTCTTAGAAGAAACTACCTCCCAAAATTTTAAAGAATGAAAAACATATATAAGGGTAAACACAATGAAGGGATGAAATATGACTATAAAGATGAGAAAAAAAATTTTTTTTTTCTAACAAAGGAGTTGATAAGTTAAGTTGGTAGGGAGAATAAAGAAGAAAAGAAAGTGGAGAGAACTTCCTTGAGCTGGAGACTAGATCAAGCCTGGTACTAGATTTGGGGTGTATTTTGATCTATTAGAAGAAGTTGTACCCCAAATTTTTTAGAAGAAAAAAAACCCCGTGTATACAAAGAATAAAGTTAGATACAGTGAAGGATGAAATATGACTATACTAATAAAGGGTCAAAAAAGATATTTTTAAGAAAGTTATTGAGATAAACTAGTTAAAAAACGTTAAAAGAGGAAAGGGTAAAAGTTAAAAAAAATTAGCAGAAGAGAAAAAAAAATTTTTTTAAATTAATTAACTTTGCAAGACTAAAGATTCCTGGGGAGAAAGCCAAGAATTCCATGCTTTGCTTTCTCCTCTTCTGGAATTCTGCTGTTCTCTTTGTTAAATGAACTTGGTCTTGGCTGGTTTTCTTGTTGATCTTCTGGGGGAGGGACCTGTTGTAGTGATTTTCAAGTGTCTCTGCCCCAGGTGGAATTGCACCGCCCTTACCAGGGGCTGGGCTAAGTAATCCTCTCAGGTTCGCTTTGGGGGCTTTTGTTCCCTGAACGCTTTCCGTAGAGTTCCGGAGAACGGGAATGAAAATGGCGGCCTCCCAATCTCCGGCTCGGAGGAGCCGAGAGTTCGGGGCCCCAGTCTTCAGTGAGCCTTTTAAAAAGTGGTGGATTTTCTGTTTCTAGAATTGTTGCTCGTCTTCTCTTCGATCTCCTGTTGGATTCGTAGGTGTTCGGAATGGTTTGATAGGCTATCTAGCTGATCTCCTGCTGCCTGATGTCGTCTCAGCCTGCTACTTCTCCACCATCTTGACTCCTCGTGTTTTCATTTTCTTTAGATATATTCCCAAAAGTGGGATTGCTGGATCATAGGGTATCCTATTTTTTACTTTTTGAGGAACCTCCACACTGTTTCCTATTATAGCTGCACTAATTTGCATTCGCACCAACAGGGGCAAAAAAGTTCTCTTTTCTCCACACCGTCACCAGCATGTATTTCTTGTCTTCTTGATCCTAACCATTCTAACAGAATATGAGATAATGTGTTATTGTGGTTTTCGACTGCATTTCCATAATGATTAGTGACGCTGAGCATCTTTTCATGGACCTGTTGACTAGTTGTGTATCTTCTCTTGTATAAATGTCTTTTCAGAACCTTTGCCCACTTTTTTAGTTGGAATATTCATATTTTTTACTGTCATTATAGTTTAACATGTGGGGGCTGTGTGTATTAAATGAGCAAAGCTTAGAGATGTAAAATTACAATTGCAATAATTTCCAGGAAGGAAAGAAGCACATATCATCATAGAAGAGAAAGTTGAAAGTCATGGAAGTCAGAGATTGAAGGGAGGTGGAGGAGAAACCCATCCAGAATGAATACAGGCCCTTCAGGGATGGGGGATTTTTTGCATTTAAGGAGCCCAAAGAAGGCTAATGTTGGACTAAAAACAGCAATATGGGGAGTATCGTTCAATCTGAAGCTGGGGATATCAACTAGGCCCATATAATCTTCAACGTTTACCCTAAAGCAATGAGAAATTGTTGAAAGAAAGCTCATTCAGAGAAGTGGGTACCTTTGAAAGATTTTAGGAAAGAAGTGTTAGTGCATTGTGGTGATTAGATTAGATTAGGAGAGTGAGAGATGGAGTGATCAACTATGTCTCCTCATTTTTAGCATATCAAATAGGTTCGATGCTGGTTTCCTTCACTGAGCAGAGATAGGATGAAGATTTTGTGTAGGGTGGGCACAGGGTAGTCGACTGTAGGGAGACACTGAGTTGATTTCTGCGTGTGTGTATGTGTGTGTGTGTGTGTGTGTGTGTGTTGTTTTGATATGTTGTCTTTGAAGGCATTTGAGACATCTAGAATTGTCAAAAAAGATTGTTGGGTGTAAGGTGTGAGTCTTCTGAATAGCTGGTAATTAAAACCTTGAAGCTCATTATGAAGGATGAAGCCCAGGAAGGAAGGAGAAGAGAGCCTGGGCCCAGCCATAGCATTGCAAAAGTGCTATTTCTGAACAATCCCATCAGTTGGGAATTTGGTCTGTTTTGCTACCCACTGATATTCCTTGTCAGGGATTCTGTGGATTTTAAGAGGGACAATCTGGAGATTCCCCAGAAAAGCAGCTCTGACTGGGGGACTTTGGAAGCTCTGGGTTTTTCTCCTTAAGGAGATATTTGGTGTTCAGGGTTAGAGCTAAAGTAATGTGACTGCCTTCTAGTCTTTTTGTTATGCTGTTTTAGAATCTCTGAGTGGATGTTTTAAATGTTTCTTAATAACACGGTGCCTTGTCATTTGGTTCATGTACCCAAAGAGCCTCTTGAACATGACATATAACTTTTTAATACAAAGAAGTTCTACCATTCAGAGGCACATGTAGAAGCCAATGCCTGGAATCCTGAGGGAGATTTGCCCACTTATGAAAATCCCACAAATTATCTATGGAAGGGAATGTTCCATAGTTTTAATATGACTCTCTGGAATAATCTCTGGATATAATAATATTAACACATGGAGTTACTTTTTCAAAATTTATTTAACAAAGGTTAAGTTGGGTTTTCTGGACATAGAGCTTTCCAGAAAACTCTAGAATCTGCCTTCCCCTACCTATGAGTCTAAGTAATGTCCCTATGTTATTTCTGTTTTTTAAAAAAATGTTTGGTAGACTGACTTTATTAAATTTAACTATAAATTGGTAAAGAGACCGCCTCATTTAAATAAAGGTAGTTATAACCATGTTTTCTGTAATTATATTTACATGTTGATTCAACTTTTAACTACATATGTTCACTTGGGTTTTCTCTTATTAGAGGTCTTTCACCCCTCTGAAAACCATTATCTCCTTACTAATATCCCAGTGGCCTTAGGCAATATCTAGCTGTGGCAATGACTATGCAAATACACAGTTTTTACTATCTGTGGTTTTATGATGGAAAAAAAAACCACTTTTGATATAGTTAAATGCTGATTATTAGATGAAGTGGTAGTAATGGTCATTAGATTTGATAATACACAAAATAATCTCTTATTGAGTGCCCCTATATTCTAAAACCTGAGGATTATAAAAATGAAGATGTGTTGCTTGTTCTTATCAAGCGTAGCAATAGTAACAAAAAATATACTGAGGACTTACTATGTGCCTGGCATTCATTCTCTCCTGTAACAGATGTTCATAGGATGCCTATTAGGTGCTAGGCATGGTGCTAGGTCCTAAAAATATAAAGATGAGCAAGAACAGTTATATTCCTGCTCTCATATGGTTATGATTGAGTGAAGTGGCATCTACCAAATAATCACAAACAAATGTGTGTATAATTTCTAAATAAATTCCATCTTGGAACATGATTTTCTGAGTGAATATCACAAAGGAAACTCATCTCTAGTCCAGGAGAGATCTCTTGGAAGACTTCTCTGAGGGGGTGATGCTTGAACTGAGTTAAGGACAAGTTGGTTTGAACTGGAGGGAACAGGGGAAGGGCATTATGGAGTCAGAGGTCAACCCTGACAAAGGCTCCCTGGCAGGAAGAGGAAGAGAGACAATGGCTGGGAGTGGAGTAAATTGGAAAGTGATGTGAGATTAGACTGGAGCGTGGTGGGAATGGTTGGTGGCAGACAATACAGAGCCTGTAAGTCATGTTCAGAACCTGACAGTAAAAAAAAAAAAAAAAAAAAAAAAAAAAAGAACTGTAACCTAGGCAATTGCCTATGCATCAGGGGTGTTGTAGTAAAGCCACATATTAACTGTTCTGTGAGCTCAGAAGGGAAAACCACCCTGTTGAAGATCAGAGAAAGCTTTTGTTAGAGAGAAGTAAAAGTAGGTTTTTGAACATGAACAGGAGCTTGGCAGTCAAGAAAGGAGAGAATGGCTATTCCAGGCAAAGGAACAGACTATGCAAAGCCTGAAGCTATGGTGTGAATGTATGTATCCTCTCAAATTTGTATGTTAAAATCCTAACTTTCAAAGGTGGGGCCTTGGTAAGTGTTTAAGTCATGAAGCTGGAGCCCTCATGAACAGGATTAGTGCTCTTATGAAAGATGAATATTCCAGAAAGCTCTCTCACCCCTTCTGCCATGAGAGGACACAGCAAGAAATCGGCAGTCTGCAGTCCTGAAGAGGGCCCTCAGCAGAGAATGCTGGCACCCTGACCTTGAATTTCTAGCCTCAAGAACTGTCAGAAATAAATTTCTGCTGTTTATAAGCCACTGGCTTGTGGAATTTTGTTACAGTAGCCCAAACAAACTGGGACACCTGGAAACATAAAAGAGCATGGTGTGTCCAGAAGGCATGTGTGGTTAAAGTGTACATAGTATGTGTATATGAGTTTATGTTTGTGTGTATACACATATGCACACATGTACACATGCAGAGGGATTGGATTCAAAAGTCTTAAAAGATGAATTTAGAAATTCAGCCTATGGGGCAGTGGGCACCTGGATGGCTCAGTCAGTTAAGCATCCAACTCTTGATTTCAGCTCAGATCATGATCTCAGAGTCATGAGATCAAGCCACACTCCGGATCCACGCTCAGTGGGGAGTCTGCTTGAAATTCTCTCTCTCCTCACCTCTCCCTCTGCCCCTCCCCTCCTGAAATAAATAAGTAAATTAAAAAAAAATAGAAATTCAGCTTGGGGCATTAACAAAACAGCACCACCTGGCATGCTAAGGAATTTGGATAATCCCATAGTCACTGAGGTCTTTTAATAAGTGAAGGACCATTTATAAACTCAATGTTGTGAGTTTGGATCAGTATTTCTAGCTCCACTGACTATCATTATCACTTGAAGGCAGAGTGGGGTTGCTGTTTAAACTCCTGGTGCTCAGATATGTCCCAGACAAATTGAATCAGAACCTCTGTGAGTGCACCCAGACATTGTACAGCTTCCCAAATGATTCCAACGTGTAACCAAGCTTGAGAGTTAGTGGTTTAGAGAGACTCTCCAGCTGCTTGTCAGAGATTAGAAGCCACAGGGGAGTTGGGAGGGTTCCATAATAAAGAAGAGTGAGATCTTGAAGGAGGCACCCAATGGGAACAGAAAGGAGAGGGTGGGTTTCAAAGACATTCAGGCCGCTGAATTACAACTATGATACTCGCATCTAATTGGGGTTGATGAAACAGTGAGAGACACAGGGGGCTAACTCCCATTTTCTGATGGTGGTGTCATAATCCGGACAGCAGTGGTTAAATACCTTAGGGTGTGGCTAAGGATTCCTACTCAGGGGTGCCTGGGTGGCTCAGTCAGTTGAGTTGGACTCTTAATTTTGGCTCAGGGCAGGATCTCAGGGTGGTGAGATCAAGCCCCACGTAGGGCTCTTCTCACAGCATGGAGTCTGCTTAAGATTCTTTCTCTCTCCTTCTGCCCCTTCCCATCCCTCTCTCTCTCTCAAATAAATAAAAACTTAAAAAAAAAATCCCTACTCAGCCAATTTACTAGTGGGGTGACCTTAAGTGAATCACTTAATCTCTCAGACCTCAGTTTGCTCAGGTATAAAATGGGACAGTAGCAGGACCTTGTTTGTCATGAAAACTAAATGAACTAATTCACACAAAGGGCCTAGAACAGAAACCTGACACAGCCGATGTCCTTTATTAATGCCTGTTCTTTACTGTGAAGTGCAGCTGAGGCTGGAGCAGAGCAGGGCACTTTTTAAAAAAGAATTTTAGCCTAAGGCAATCAATAGGAAAAAGATTTTGCTTAGGGTCTCAGTTTCAGGAGTATCAGCCTCATCTGGAGGCTGATACTCCAGATCAGCCTGGATCTGCTGTCCATGCAGCAGAGGTCCCAATCAAGATCCAGAAATAAAAACACTTTCTGTGCCTCAGTTTCCTCACCTGTAAAATGGCAAGCATAAAAATACTCTGTATTCAGTTTACCAGGAATGTTAAATCTGCCAAAGAAAAATCCCTTTTTGCTTACCTAATGCTTGAAAGTGTTATTTCCTGCTTTGACATGGTTCTCCAGAATGCATGAAATTTGGAGTGGTGTTTGTTTATGCTAAACATGTGAGACTGATTGATATTCTGGGGGTTGACCCCATTTCGGGCCTCGGTAGAGTTGGTTTCCTCCACCTCCTGGACTCTGCCTGGCTGAGTCTGTCTTATAACTGATGCTGTGGAGTTAGAGAGGTCCCTTCTTAGTCAGAGGGACATCACCTGTCTGTAGAAACACCATCATTGTAACTATTCATTTTTTGTACTTTTCAGTTTGTTTGTTTTCAGCCATCCACGTGCACTGAGTATCAAAATAAGATATTTGAACAAATGTTTGTTGAGCTGTGATACAGAGACCATTGAGAGTGATTGGTCTCTGTCTTCGCTTGGTTTGGGTATTAAAGCAGTTAGCTAACTGGGAACTTTGTATTTCAGGAACTGTCATCTCAGGAATGGGGGAAATAGTGATATTGGGGTGAGCAGCGATGGGGCAAAGATGGAAGAATCATAAACATTGTTCCAGAACTATCTCTGAAGCTGCTTTCAGTCCTATAGATATCCTTTGTTTTATATCTATGCCCAGTAGCAAAGAAGAAAGAGGGCAGAATCCTAAGTAGTTGAAATTGTTGAATGCTGAGAAGGAGAAAAGTCTTGGTTATTTTTAATTTGTTAGGTATTTTTAAAGGAAAAAAATACCTTTATTAATAAAATTATAATTGAGGACAGTTAGGAGATGGAAAAATTCCCATCTCTTAGGAATTTGGGATTTTTTTAATGCATTGAACACACTCGTAGGTCAGCACCATCAGTTAATATGTTCAATTAGTATTTATGTTTACTGAGCATAACAGTGAGAAGTTCTCCATTGCTGCCTTCAAGGAACTAAAACATACACAAGAACTATAATATGAGCTAGTAAGGACAAAGCCTGAATCAAATGGAAGATCTCATTTTCAACAGTCTACCCCCAGGAGATTGGAAGGACTGGAGGACTGTATAAATAGTGTTGCTTCACATATACCTGTTGGATGGGTAAATGAATGAATGAATGAACAAATGTATTATATACATAAGACTTATAAATCAGGGAGGAACAGAAAATGACTCTGTTAAAAAATGAAGTAGGTATTTAAAACCATGTATTTTGTAATATCTTCAAGAAATTCAAATGTATTATGCCCTCCAAAATATTTCCATTACAAAAATAGAAGGAAAAAAATAAATAGTGAAAAGGAAAAAACAAATATATACAGAAGACTTTTTTCATGGAGCCAGACCCTTTTGAGACTTGTCCAGTGGAGTTTATATCCTAAACAAATGTATGAAGGCTGTCCTGCAGGTGCCTTGAAAGTAATTGATGGACATGTCATTTCCATAGTTGAGATTAGATTTTTGTTTAACTCTTTTAAAACTTTTTCTGAAAAAAATTTTATGAAATATTTTAAAATGAATATCATGAATGATCATGTATCTACCACATGAGTTTTTTTTTAAATTTTAGTTAGCCTTTTGGGGGTGCCCAGTGACTCAGTTAGTTAAGCATTCGACCCTTGATTTTGGCTCAGGTCATGATCTCAGGGTTATAAGATTGGGCCCTGCTTCAGGCTTCATGCTGGACATGGATCCTGCCCAAGATTCTCTCTCCCTCTCCATCTGTCCCTCCCACCTCCCTCCCTCTCTAAAAAAATAGAAATACCCTTCTGGCATATTCTCACTGAGTCTTTTTATTTGTGAAATAATTGCATCACAATTGTGTTAAAAGATTCTTCCTAAACTCCATTTCACTCTTCCCAACCCCCACCACCCAAAATTTGTTGGTTACCATTTCTTGCATGATTTGGTACATTGTCATATTATCTACATAACCATGAATTGATATATGGCTTTATTTTCTATTTTTAAACTTAATATTAATGATATACAGTATAGTATATTTTTTTGCAACTTTTTTTCTCAGCAGTATGATCTTGAGATTTATTTATGCAAATCAACATAATTCTCATTTATTGATTTTAACTACCATAAGGAGTTGTGTGATAAGAATATGCCACAATTTATGTCTGTTTTGCTATGGATGAACTTTTGTAGTTTCCAGTTTTATTGCTCTTACAAACTGTGCCACCACGAAGAGCTTGTGTAAATATTCTTGTTTATGTGTGCACAATTGCTCAAGTGCATATCTCTAGGAGTAGAATTGTTGGGAAAAATGACAAGAACATCTGAAGCTTTGTTTTCCATATGGGTTGTACCAATTTATACTCCCACCAAGAGTGTGTGGGAGGTTCCATCACTCCCATCTTGTCAAGAGTTGACATTGGGATTTTCACCAGTCTTACTCATATAAAATGGTTTCTCATTGTTTTCCTTCTCTCTCCATATACAACAGTTCCTTTTCTTCCAGTCCACTGATATAATTTACCAGTATAAAGGAAAAACATCTCTTGGAAATACAAAAATCATGACTAACTTTCATTCAAGAAATACACCTTCAGGGGCGCCTGGGTGGCTCAGTGGGTTAAAGCCTCTGCCTTTGGCTCAGGTCATGATCCCGGGGTCCTGGGATTGAGCCCCATATCTGGCTCTCTGCTCGGCAGGGATCCTGCTTCCTCCTCTCTCTCTCTGCCTGCCTCTCTACTTGTGATCTCTCTCTCTGTCACATAAATAAATAAAATCTTTTTAAAAAATTTAAAAATAAAGAAATATACCTTCAATTAGTCTCAAGAGCTCATTCAATTATTCATTCAACAAACATTACCAGTTTGAGAATACAAAGACAAATAAGACAACTCCTTGCTACCCAGGAACTCATGGTCTTGAGGACAGCACAGACGTTCAAAACAAATACAAAGGGAGGATAAACACTTTGATAATTTCTTATGAGTAAAAAAGGAAATTACAGAAGGGGGAGGTTGATTCTGTTACAGGCCTAAGGAAGCTTCCTGCAGAAAATGGCATCTCAGCAGGATTTAAGATAAATAGGGTTGAATGCATATAATCCTCTAAAGTAAGTATTTTTATCCCATCTGACAGGTGAGGAGAGTGAGGCCTAGGGAATTTAACCACAACATATGTGGGTGAATTAATGGTAAAGGAAGGGATTGAACCTGAATCTTAGTCTCTAATGCCAGTGCATGCCCAAAGACAGAACATTGGTTGAGATCCCAGAGTCTCCATTGGTACCAAAGTCCTGTGGGCACAGATTGGGTTAGCTCTGAAAAGAGCAAAAGAGCATACCTTCACCCAGATATCTGATTCGACTCACACACATCATTTGAATTTTCAGTTGGCTTCAGCCCCTCTGCCAGAGTCATTATTTTTTTGCTGCCTGTCAGCAAAATACTTTGTGACTATTGTAGCGAGAACTGCTGTGTCAGCAGGAGTCTGCCATATTCCTCCTTCAGATCTGAGCTTAATGGCACTAAGGCCACAAGGAAGTAGCTTTTTTAATCCTTTCCGGAGGCAGGTCATAGAAGGTCCTGCAGGCTGCAGAGGCAACTGGGGTTTGACTCTGGGTGACACTGTGGGATGTCAGCACAGGAGCGCCATTGTCTGACTTAGTTTCAGCAGGAAGACTGACAACTGAGCAAGAACAGATGAGAATTGGACAAGGGTGGAAATAAGGAGATGGGTCAGGACGTTGTTGCAGAAATCCAGATTGAAGATGGTGGGCAGGATTTAATGCTGAGTTATGGCCATAGCGAGGCCCTCTGGATCTGCTGTGAAGCCAACAGTGTTCCCTGATAAATGGCATGTGGACTTGAGCAGGAAAAGGGGTAACCCTTCTTGGTTTCCTATTCCTTCCTCAGCAAATTGCTGAAAGGAGTGGAGGCCTCCTTGTTAAGAGTAGACACCTGATACACTCTCCTCTGGGAGAGTCTCCTCTGGGAGACCCTTGCTTTGCCTCCACCATCAATTTATTGTCAAAACGAGAGTGCTCAGCTCCCCTAAAGGCTGTAGCCTGGGCAACTAGATGAAACTAGAAAAAACTTTGAAGAGACACCCAGATTGCAAGATGCTCTTAGAAGTTGTTTTCTGATTGGCTCCATGATATCTAGAAAAAGCTCTGAATAGGAGAATGGCAGGTATCAAATTTCAGCATCAGTTCTAGGTCACAGCTGAATAAATTGGGTTTCAAGACCCATAAAGGTCTTGATACTACAATACCTCCTACTCACATAGGATGTCAGAGCTTCTATTTCCTTCATTTCCTTCCAGGCACAAGTTTCTGGGGTCTTGCTCTATGCCCTTAATCCTCTAGAAATCCTATTCCTTGCCATTAATCTCCACAGTATCTCTTCTCCTCTACTGGCACACTTTGCTGTGCTCTTTGTGAAGTGCATTCTGCATATAATCAGGAGACTATGGGGTGTTGTACTTTGTAGGAATCTAAGCAGTGAGTAACTATTACATTTCCCCAAAGGCTTTCAGCTAATTGTTAAAGTAGAGGATTTTAGAGCTATAATTTGGTAGCCAAGATCCCTTTTTCAGGCCTACCCTGACATTTACTACCCAGAGGGACGCAGAAGCTGCTAAACAAATGATTGTTCCCCTCACAAAGATTGCCTATGTCTCTACTATATGCAGGCAGGGTTCCAAGCCTTGGAGGTACAGATAAGAATAAAACCTAGCTCCTGCTTCCATAGAGCTGACAGTCAAATAAAAGAGACAGATGAATAAATGGATCATTCCACTTCAGTCCATGGGGTCAGTGGATGGTGTCCAGAAGAGGCTGCATCTAAGTGGAGTCCAACTCAGGGACGAAGATGGGGGGAAAGGAAAGAATGGGGGGGATCATTTCAGGAGAGGGAGATGGAACGGGGATTAGAAGCCTTGGAGCCCCCTGGAGGAAAGGAGGCTACATCAGATTCACGCGGCTAACTGTGGAATCAGGATTCTGGCACCTGACACAGATGGGCACAGAGATACTCTTCAGAGCCATGTGGTCAGTGCTTGTGCCTTCTTCCTTGGATGAGGACAAAGACTTGCTGACCTTGAGTTTGGGTCAAGAACCAAGAAAATTCCAGATGTTTATAAAATGTTTACTTCTTTAAAAATAAACAAATAGTTCTTCCCATGGGCTGGGCAGTATTCTATGCATTTTACAAATAGCAATTATTTCCATTTTCATAATGTTCCTTGGGCTAAGTACTATTATTCTGTGTTACAAGTGAGGAGACAGGTAAGAAAACAACTTGCCCCAGTAGAAACGGTTAGCAAGTGTCTGAGAAAGGATTCAAGGCCAGCTCAGGCTCCAGAGTCTGTGCTCTTAGCACTTGTGTCTTGCTCCTGCCTCTGTCTTGGGGTGCAGTTTGGTTGTGTAGATAGTTCTTGAATAATGATATAAGTCTTGAATGTCTAGCCATAGCAGCAGAATCAAGAATCAAAGGCAGGGCCTTTAGGCTGGAGGTATGTCTTGAGAGGGAGATGTTTTTAAGACATCCAGACAGACAGGTATCAAGGAGTTCAGAGGGTCAAAAATTCAGGTGAGAGTTCTGGGCTAGAGCTTCAAAAAATTATGACACATTTAAAGGTATAAACCAACTGAAATTTATTCTCTCAATGTCATAGAAGCCAAAAGTATGTAATAGTAGAGCCAGCAGGGCCATGTTTCCTCTCAAGTTTCTGGGGAATAATCCTTCCTGTCTCTTCCAACTTCTGGTGGTCCCAGACATTCCTTTGCCTGTGGCTGCATATCTCCATCCTGTGCTTCCATCTTTATATGGCCACCTTCCCCTTGTGTGTTTCTGTATCCCTTTCTTTTCTCATTTGTCTTTAGATTTAAGATCAGCTCTGAATCCAGTGTGATATCATCTCAGGATCCTTCATTTCATCTGCAAAGATCTATTTTCAAGTGATTTGCATACACTTAGATAGATTTCCTTGATGGACATTACTGAACTCACTACCATGGATGAGCTCATTTCAAGGAGGTCTTGAGCAAAGAGGCAAGCAGACCTTGAGAGGAATAGTGGAGAAGGATCAGTCCTGGGGGAAGGGACAAGCGGAGAATGCTGATAGGAGACCAGAAAGAAGCCCTCTGACATAGAGGCAGTCATCAGGCAGAGACTTGGAAACCAAAGGAGAGTGTATTATATATAAAAAAACATGACCAGGGTCATACACCTCAAGAAGTGTAGAATGTACACAGGAGTTTAACAGGAGGTTTTTGGCAAGAACAGTTTTGTTGGTTGGTCTGGGTTTTATTTCATGTCTTAGCTTGGCAGTGCTGTTGGGAGAGGGAAGAGCCTGGAGCTGGAATTTCTGGTAGCCAGTGCTGTCACACCATTTGCAAGCTGTTAACTGGCATTATCCACATTAGCAGCCTTAGAAAAACCCCAGTGAGGACACTCTCATGTTCTTACATTCCATCTCTTACGCATACATAAGAGTGTGCTTTACGTTAATACTCTCTCGTAAAATATATTGAAGTGCAGATAAATGAATGACTCTGTCTATATAAGGTAATTATTTTAGATGACAATATTTTGACTTTCCATTTCCTCTAAATTGGTTTTACATGGTAGGGGGCCAATTCGCATTTTAGAGTTTGTTCAGAAGCTGTTTTAATTGTGCCTTCAGAAATAGATACCCAGGCTCCTGAGATGTCAAAATTCGGCTCCATTTTTGATAGCATTAAGTGATATTTCTTATATATGAAATTTCTCTAGTATGATTGCACAAGCATTGATTTGTGCAGTGGCAATGCATGGAGCTGACCCCAAGTTTGGAGGCTTAAAAAATTACCTTATATCTGCTAGCCTAAAATAAGAATGTAACTTTTCTTACAGTTACCGGAGTTCATTTCAATTAAATCTTAATGAGCAAAAATGTGACAAATGGGTCCATGAACATTACCTCTCAGACCTTTTAATTTTTATAAATTCACTTGCAGAGTTAGACTTACCCTGTTGCAATTATTTCATTTGGCTCTTGGAAATTTCACCCGAATTGCATACGGCGGGTGCCACAGGCAATCATCTGCTTCAGGGCCTAACTCTTGTGGTCATGTTATCCATCTAAATCTATAATCGGAGAAGGGGCATGGTAGAAAGGTGAAAAGTATCATTTGTCACAGCATTCTTGCGTAAAGATGGCTGGGGATTTGGGAATACGGTGGTAGGGGCAGTTTTTCTTCTCATTAGCTGCTTTATTTGTAACTGCAGGGCTGTCAGAAGCATGGACTTAATAACCTTCAAGTTTTTCTGCATTAATATAAAAAAGGTTGCATGAATTTTTGGCAAATCATTGTCCCCATGAGGGTATCAGAAATACTTTTGCTGGTGAATACAGAATAACCCTTCTTTGGGGACCTCTCAGCTGAATTAAATATATAATTGAAGTGGATTCATCTAGAATGAGACATTTATGCTGATCGTGTACACATTTTGATGATTCTGAACCTTCACTTTGAGTGCCTTTTCAATTCTCCATGGGTAAAAGTTGGAAGGAAAGTACCAGCAGCGCTTTTAATATAATAACAGAGTGCAAGGGATGCATTTTGTACTTAGATATGATTTTATCTTTTGTACTTAGGTATCTTTATCTGTTATGTCTGCATACACTGGGGGGGGCGGTCAGGAGGAAAACTGTAGTCACAGTTTTATGAGGAGGACAAGAGAATATCTAGGCTATGGGATCTCAGACTAATGGGAGGAGAGAGGGAGGAAGGGTGGGAGGGAGGGAGGAAAGAAAGAAGGAAGAAAGAAAGGAAGGGGAAAGGGAAGGAAAAGAGGGAGGAAGAAAGGAGAGAGGGAGGGGAAGAGAAACATGGAAAAAAGGAAGGGAGGGAGGGAGGGAGAAAGGAAGGAACGAACGAATTTTTTAAAAAATCCAGTTATCCTTTCCCTTGATATAGTTCACATTGCTTCTCCAAACCTTTTTTCTCTTGATTTATATTCTCTTGGTTTTCTTCCTTCCACACTGGCAACCTATCTCAATCCCTTGCCCCAAGACTCAATGCATAGATTTATTCTTGGCTCTCTTTTACCCCCATTCCTAGGAGACCTTATCCAACCCCATGCTTTCCAATGCACTTTCTAAGCTGACAATTCCTTAATTTATATTTTCTTCCTCACTTCCCTTTTAAAGCCCAACCCCGTAGATCCAACTGGTGACCCAGCATCTTCCCTTAGAAGCCTAACAGATGTGTCAAATTCCTCTTGTTCCTAATCAACCTGAATCTCCCAACCTTTACCTAACTTGACTTTTATGTATATCATTACCCAATATTGGGGGCATTTCCTCAATTCCCCTCTTTATGCCCCAGCCCCCAGTAATCCTAGTGAGGAATCCTGTTAGTTCATCTTCAAACTATGTGTTGAGTTAGATGACTCTACACATCTCCATGGCCAAACCAATCCAACTATTCTCCCTATTTCCACTCGACCTTTTTTCCACCCAGCAGCCAGATTTTACCATTTTAAGCTTAAATTAAATAATGCTACAGTACCTCTGCTCAAAATTGTTCAATGTTTTCCCATCTCAGATTCAAAATCCTTACCTGAGCCCATGAAGACCTACATGGTCTGGACTTCAGCTGCCGCAACAAGCCTTTCCTGACACTCTCCTCCTCCATCCCTCCAAGCATCCACTCTTCCTCAACTGTGCCTCTTTTGCTTTTGAAATTGCAGCCCCCACTTCCTTGACTGTTTTTCCCCTGGGTGTTTATAGGGGTTTTCCTTTCCAGTCTTTTCTCCAATTACCCCATCAAAGAAGACCCCCATGATCTACAGTCAAAAACAGCCAGCATGCACCTACACACATGCATGACACTATCTTCCCTTGTGATCTCCCATCTTTCCTCCATAAAGCTTAACATTTCCTAACCCATTGTGTGTATTTTTAATTGTTTATCTCTCTACTAGATTATAAGACCCATGAAATCAGGATATTAGTTTTTGTGCACTGTTTGCTGTGTCACCAGAGTTGAGCACAGTATCTAGTATAGACTGGGTGTTAAGTCAATATTGGGAAATAAAAAGAGAGGGATGATTGAGAGAGAAAAGGAATAAAAAAATCTTCCTCAAAAATTTCCCAAGGTGCAGTAAGAAGGGTAGACTAATGAATAAGATGAATAGAATCTAGAAAAGAAATTTATCCCCTTAATAATAATGTCCAAAAAATAACCCTCCAATGACTTCCCTTTGTACTTACAGAAAGGTCTAAATATGTTTTTTATGGTTTATAAAGATTATCATCACCTGGCCTCTGTCTCCTCCCCACTTCCCCAGTCTATTGCAATCCCCCCAGCCTACTTGGAAGACTCTTCTCCCAGATCATGACATGGCTGGGCCCTTTTCAAATGTCATCTCAGAAAGACCTTCACCAACCTTGCCATCCCCTTCACTACCTGTTTCCTACGACATAACTCTGTTTTATTAGATTCATGGCATTTATCCACATTCAAAATGTCTTGTTTATTTCCTAGCTTTTCTATCTCTCCTCCCCCTCCCCCCACCTCCTTGAGATTATGAGCTTTGTCTGGGCAGATGCCTTCTCTGTCTGTCTTGCTCAGTGGTGTGTACCTCTGCCTGACACATGGTGGGGATTCTGTCATCATTCGCTTAGTGAATGAGTAAATAAGGTTGCCTTCTAGGACACTGATCTTCCTTGTGTTCTCCTGCCCTCTCCTGATAACATCACAGATGAGGGATGTTTACAGATTTGCTGTTAGGTGCACATCAGTGCACTTGAGAAACAGCAGTCTGTTACGGTTCTTGCCAGAAAGTACTCCAGGAAGTAGAAAAGACTGAGGCCTAATGCAGTTTGGAAAAGAAATACCCATAGCAAACCTAATTAGGTGAATCTTCATTCCTTTAGGAAGAAAAAAACCCACAAGTTTTAAATAGAAGGTCCTCACACATTCCCTAGAATAACAGTTCCCAGCCCCAACGTATCACCGTCCATTGTGAGTAGTGCCACCCATGCTAGCCGAATTACCAAATTGAGGGCGTTATTTATACTTTATATCCTAGATCAAGAGAGGCGTAAGGTCGTTCTTGTAGCATTCTTCCTTCATTGGATTCTGTTAAATTTTCTTGTGTAACGGCAGGGTGAAGTGATGGCTGATGTGCTAGGGGGTTGTAAATATGACCGGTTTTCTGGACTACTGTCCAGCCCTTACTTGGGACACCCCCAGCAGGGTGACACACACTTGACTGTCATCCATCCTGTCTCTCATAGAAGAGGAAGAAGAAATTTAGGAACTCCAACCATGGTGATACTTGGATTTCACTAGCTCTTCAGCCCACACCTAACTATGTAAATACTCAGGTTCTCTTGTGCAGTGAGCACAATTTTAATGTTTAACAGATAGTCATTATTTTAATCTTATGCTATAGATTTAGTAGACTTATGCTACAGATTACAGTAGACTGTAACTTACCCAACCTCTCAGGTAAAGCACAGAATTCTTGTTGAGCAAAGGTAAGGTACTTCTCTGTACAATTTTTAAAATTTTCTTAATATGAGGTAAAGATATAAAAATTGTCCAAGATTGAAAAACCTAGCCATAGAATCATCTGACATTATATGTTGTCATTACTAAAATTCACTAAACAGCCTTGGGTATCTGTAAGTGTCCCAAGCTAAATGGTTCTTTCTTATTGTTCCTTTCTTCTTTAAATTCGATCTAATTAACATATTTGGCTATTCGGGGTCTACCTCTCTTTCAAAGGCAGAATTTTGTGATTCTTCAGTTGCATATAACATCCAGTGCTCATTTCAAGCGCCCTCCTTAATGTCCATCACCCAGTTACTCTATCCCCTACCTACCTCCTCTCCAGGATCCTTCCTTATTTCCTGTAGCTCAGAGTCTCTTATGGTTTGTCCCATCTCTGTTTCCATCTTATTTTATTGCCCCCCCTCTCTGTTTTATTATAATTTTTCTTTCCTTCCCCTATGTTCACCAGTTTTGTTTCTTAAATTCCACATATTAGTGAACTCATATGGTATTTGTCTTTCTCTATTTTGCTTAGCATAATATCCTCTATTTCCATCCACATCATTCCAAATGGCAAGATTTTATTCTTTTTGATGGCTGAGTAATATTCCTCTCTCTCTCTCTGTGTGTGTGTGTGTGTGTGTGTGTGTGTGTGTGTGTTTACACATCTTCTTTATCCACTCATCTGTCAATGGACATCTTGGCTCTTTCCAGATTTTGGCTATTGTGAACATTGCTATTATAAACATCGGTGTCAGATGCCCCTTCAAATCACTATGTTTGTATTCTTTGGACAGATACCTAGTACTGCAATTGCTGGCTCATAAGGTAGCTCTCTATTTAACTTTCTGAGGAACCACCATACTGTTTTTCAGAGTGGCTGCCCCTGTTTGCATTCCCACCAACAGTGTAAAAGGGCTCTCCTTTCTCCACATCCTTGCCAACATCTGTTGTTTCCTGAGTTCTTCATTTTAGCCATTCTGACTGGTATGCAGTGGTATCTCATTATGGTTTTGATTTGTATTTCCCTGATGCTGAGTGATGTTGAGCATTTTTTCATGAGCATTTCTTCACTGGAGAAATGTCTTTTCACGTTTTCTGCTCATTTCTTGACTGGCCTTTTTGTTTTTTGAGTGTTGAGTTTGATAAGTTCTTCATAGATTTTAGATACTAGCCCTTTATCTGATAAAACATTTGCAAATATCTTCTCCCATTCCATAGGTTGCCTGTTAGTTTTGTTGACTGTTTCCTTGCTTTGCAAAAGCTTTTTATGCTGTTGAAGTCCCATCAGTTCATTTTTGTTTTTGTTTCCCTTGCCTTTGGATGTGTTTAGCTAGAACTGCTGCGGCTGAGGTCAAAGATGTGACCTGTGCTCTCCTCTAGGATTTTGATGGATTCCTCTCTCATATTTAGATCTTTCATCCATTTCAAGTTTATCATTGCATATGGTGTAAGAAAGTCATCCAGTTGCATTCTTCTTCATGTAGCTGTCCAGTTTTCCCAATACCATTTGTTTAAAAGACTGTCTTTTTTCCATTGGATATTCCTTACTGCTTTGTCAAAGATTAGTTGACCATAGAGTTGAGGGTACATTTCTGGGTTCTCTATTCCACTGATATATGTGTCTGTTCTTGTGTCAGTACCATACTGTCTTGATGATTATAGCTTTGTAATACAGCTTGAAGTCTGGAATTGTGATATCTCCAGCTTTGGTTTTCTTTTTCAACATTACTTTGGCTATTCAGGGTCTTTTCTTGTTCCATACACACTTTAGGATTGTTTGTTCCAGTTCTGTGAAGAATGTTAGTGGTATTTTTTGTTGAGATTGCACTAAATGTATAGTTTGCTTTGGGTAGTATAGACATTTTAACAAATTGTCCTTCAATCCATGAGCATGGAATGTTTTTCCATTTCTTTGTGTCTTCCTCAGTTTCTTTCATAAGTCTTCAATAGTTTTCAGAGTGCAGATCTTTTACCTCTTTGGATAGGTTTATTCCTAGGTATCTCATGGCTTTTGGTGCAGTTGTAAATGGAATTGATTCCTTGATTTCTCTTTCTTTTGCTTCATTGTTAGTGTATAGAAATGCAGTTTACTTCTGTGCATTAATTTTATATCCTGTGACTTTGCTGAATTCCTGTATCAGTTCTTGTGATATTTTGGTGGAGTCTCTTGGGTTTGCTACACAGAGTATCCTGTCACCTGTGAAGAGTGAAAGTTTGGCTTCTTCTTTGCCAATTTGGATGCCTTTAATTTCTTTTTATTGTCTATTAGTTCTTTTTTTCAATGGAATTCATTCCTATGCACATTTTTTTTTGGTGTGTACCAGGCTTTTCTTGTGAGTAATTTCTTTTTCCAAATGATTGTTACAGCTTTGCTCTCATGGGAATTTATAACCAGTAGAAGAGGAGACTATCTGTAAATAATTCTTTTTTTTTTTTTAAGATTATATTTATTCATTTGTTAGAGAGAGAGAACAAGCACAGGCAGACAGAGAGGCAGGCAGAGGCAGAGGGAGGAGCAGGCTCCCCACCAAGCAAGGAGCCCGACGTGGGACTCGATCCCAGGACACTGGGATCATGACCTGAGCAGAAGGCAGCCGCTCAACCAACTGAGCCACCCAGGCGTCCCTGTAAATAATTCTTGAAGGACATATGTAGGGAACATAAGCGGTCCAATGAAGCAAAGTGGGGAAAAATGTACACTGAGGAGGAAATGCTGGTAGAAAATAAAATATAAAATGGTAGATTGGGGCACCAGGGTGGCTCAGTGTGGACTCTTAATTTCAGCTCAGGATTGGGCTTTTTGCTGAGTGTAAAATCTGCTTGGGATTCTCTCTCTCCCTCTCCTTCTCCCCCTCCCCACTGCCCACATGTACTCTCTCTCCTGCTAAAAACAAACAAACAAACAAACAAACAAAAAATAGGTAGATTCATTAAATGCCTTATGTGCCAAGCTCAGTAATTCAGAAGCTATCTGCTGAAACAGTGAGGTGTCTGTCTTTGAGGACTTTTGAGCAAGAAATAGAAGTGATCTCAGCTGTTCTTCAGGAGTACAAGATTAGCAGTACCATGTTTTCTAGAGCATTTCCTGGAATATTTCTATTTCTCACTATCCTCCAGAAGGCCTTTGTCAACTTGAGATAAAGACTGAGAGATGGTAAGGCATAAATGCCAACACTTTGAAAACCATAGTAGTCAGGATAGGATAGGGGGATGCTGGAGTAAAGATAAGACCCCAAAATGCAGTTAGCTTAATCCAATAAAGATTTGTTTCTTACTCTGAAAGTCCAGCTTGAGTTGGCCACCCTTTTCTATCTTAAGACATGCTGCCTAAGGTTGCTGTGTCAGGGGAAAAGGAAAAGCAATTAGGAAAAAGCAATGAGCTACTTTAGCCTGTTGTTACACCTCACTTCCCCTCCCAGTCCATTGGTCACCACTAGTCATCTGACTTCAACTCAACTATCCCCCCAACAAGGCTAGGGGATACAGGGGAGCACATGGATATTTGGTGAGCATGAGCTCTACCAAAGAAATGGTGAGCCTTTAATGAATCTGATGAGTTGTTTTGTTTATTTGTTTCCTAACTGGTTAAGAGAGATAGCAGTGAACTCCTGGACTCCAAATGAATCAAGAACAAAAACAAAAAACCCTTTGTTTGACCATGGCTTTTGGAGTAGTGGAGTAAATTTGGCACAAATTCATGTAAGCAATTGGAAGTTAAACTATTTTTGTGTAATATGGGGATAAAAATACTCCTTGTCTTGCCTTCTTCACAGGATCAAATGATACACTATAATGTAGGTGATTGTGTTTTATAAACTGCTAGGTGTTGTGCAAATCTAATCTATTATCAGCATCGCCACTACCATCACCATGGTTACCCTAGTGGAGGAGGGCAGAGACTGCCGCGATCTGTGTATATGACCAGAGAGAATTAAAGATCCAGCTTATCTTTCCAGCTTTGTTTCTCTTCTTTTCCTTCTAAGTATCCTGCATTACAACCCTTCTGTACCCCTAGCAATTTCCCAACATGCCTGATCTTTTCTCTGCCTTTGTACACCCATCACCCTCTGTTTGAAATGCCTTCCTTCTCCTCCCCTCTCCTCCTTCATCCAGAAAATATCCATATGTCCCTCAAGGTTTAACTCACTATCCCTTAATCTATAAAGCTTTCCTTGCCCCCCAACCCTAAGACAGCTTAGGGTCCCTCCCTCTGTTGTCTGTTGTGAAACTTTGCCTACTTGTCACTTAATCATTTCCATGTCTGCCTCCCTACTGGGCTGGGAGCATCTTCAGATCAGGGACTGAGTATTATGCTTTATTCACGAGAGCAGGCTCAGGACTGAGACGAATTCTGTTACCAACTCAACCACTTATAGGATGTGTGACCCCAGATGGGTAATTCCACCTGTCTTTGCCTCGGTTTCCCCATCTGTAACATGAGGAGAACAAAAGGGACTATCTCAGAGTTGTCATGATGATTACATAAAACATATATGCAGAGTGCTTAATAATAATGCCTGGCACATAGTAAGTGTTTGGTAAATATTTGGCAAATGAAAGAATGAATGAGCCAGTGGGAGCTAACTGATTCTCCCATCCAAGTACTAACCAGGACTGACCCTAATTTAACTGATTCTAAAACTCCTCTTTTGACTCTGTATGTGGATGTAGAAGATGCTCAACAAATGGGTGAAACAAATATCAGAACTAATGAATCCGATCAAGATGGTGGGAGGGGAAAAAATATGTTGAATGAAGCCTCAGGAGAGCACTCCTCATCTCTTGCTGAATCTTTACTATTGTGACATTTTTTTTTTCCTCATTGAGTTTTTGTGGTTTCCTTCCAGCAGATATAAAAGGAAAACAGGCTGTGCAGTGGGATTGGAAGGCTCTGAGCACAGAGCAGGGATTTTTCATTTCACAGGTTATACGCAACGCTCTGCAGCCCAGCTCACAAAGTCAGTCTTTATTCTTAATGCCTCCTTGATGCGGGGAGAAAGCAAAACAGTGTTTGTTGTTAGCAGTTTGGTTCAGGCCCATCAGAAAGTGATTACACTTTCTTCTTTTGCTGCATTAAGAGGGGAGATAAAGAGTCCCAGGACACAAGCCAAACAAGTGTGAGTTTTGAGTAATGCACAAAGGCAGGAGGGAACCTGAGCATCACCTCCATGAGTAGTCACCCTCAGAGCCACTTTCACAACCCAGCTCTTTGGTCACTAAGGTGCCAGGTCACCTGTGCCCAAGTCTCTTGTCCCAAGCCCTGATGTTTAAAGATACAAAGTAACATGATATAAATCAAATAAGCTCCCGCCCTTGACAGTTTAGCTCCCTTTCTTGCCCTTGGGGGTGAGGGTGACTTCTGTAAGTAATAAGTGACTGCCTTGTCCTATACTCTACGCAACCAAGTGGAATGGAGGTGCTTTCAGAAACCAGTAGCAGCCAGGGACAGACACCAAAAAACTCAGGTGCTAGCCCCACTCCAGCACTGACCAGCTAGGGGGATAGGGGTATTGCACATAATGTCTGCATTGCTTTGAGGGCCTGTAAAAGGATGAAGGGAGCCCCTCGTTGACCCTTCTCTCAGAATTTTTAGGAGGACATTAGGAACAATAAACCATCCTTCATAAAGCTTTTTGTAAACTGTTATGATCCATGCCCACATAAAACCATAGGAGAGAGGCAAGTGTTGACCTCAGACACATGCCAAGTTCCCAGCAACTTACTGTGCTCTTATTCAGAAACTAAGGTCTTCTCAGTAAAGAAGGAAAGGATGAGAGACTTACCAGGCCATTGTGGATTTTAAAAGTGTTTTTGTTTGGAATATGTTTCACATATACATTGTTTTGTCCTGAATTATCCTTTTCTGGGTAGTAAGATCTCTATGCCTACATCTTCATGCAGAAGGAAGAAACCAAGGAAGTCTACATATTTCCTTCTAAAAGGAGGGTCAAGGGAAATTCACTGTTACTTAATGAAAACTGCACCAAATTTGCCTGTCAAATTCAGTCTGCCTGACCCTAAATCCCACCCATGTCTCATATATCACAACACATTATGAGGAGGATCTTTCCTCCCTGTGAAGGTCTTTGGCTCCCCTTTGGTCATCAAAATGATTTTCTGTTTTGGGAACAGAAGTCACTTCTGTCCTCCCCTTGCTCAGTTGCAGTGGCCTGCTCACCAACCCCCCCCCCCCCGCCAAAAAATGCATGGAAGAGTTTGTTGCAATCACTAAGGCTAGGGAAATCCTTGCCTTCTTTTAATCTGTCAAAAATGAAAGCCATGTGTCATTCTGGGGAGGCTGAGACTGGCACAAGGTCCAACATCTGAGTTGTCATAATTATTTTTCATTTTCTCACATATGTAAGTGTGTCATTTGGTTCTGGACTCCTGAATGGGGTGAGGTGTGCTGGTAAAATGGCAGTGGCCCTCATTGTAAATACTTGAGACCGGTCCATTGACTGAGAGCCTATGGCAGACTTACTTCTCTGTTTTGCATAGTATATCCTTATGTATATTAGGGATGACCTAGAAACATTTCAGGTATCCGTAAGTAGGTCTTCTTGTCCCATAGGAAAGTCTACCACAAGTGCTGTGCATTGTGTAAGACTGATGATTTACAGACCTGTACCCCTGAAGCAAACAATACACTATGTGTTAATTTAAAAAAAAAGAAAGAAAGAAAGAGATGGAAAAAAACCCAGGTCTTAAATATAGAAAACAAAGTGGTAGTTGTTAGAGAAGTGGGTAGGGGGGATGAGTGAAATAGGTGAAGAGGATTAAGAGTTTACTTATCATGTGATGAGCACTAACTAATGTATAGACTTATTGAATCATTCATTATATTGTACACCTGAAACTTATATAACACTGTATGTTATATACTTGAATAAATACATTGGGCTCTTGTAGTTCAATGTATCTTCTATATCAAATATATTCAGATTGTAAATTTTTTAAAAAGTCCACCATATTTTTCCTGATTTAAAAAAATTTTTTAAAGATTTTATTTATTTATTTGACAGAGATCACAAGTAGGCAGAGAGGCAGGCAGAGAGAGAGGAAGGGAAGCAGGCTCCCTGATGAGCAGAGAGCCCAACGAAGGGGTCAATCCCAGGACCCTGGGATCATGACCCAAGCCAAAGGCAGAGGCTTTAACCCACTGAGCCACCCAGGCGCTCCTAAAAATTTTTTTATTAAACAACTATTAGTCTGGAAGTGGTATACAAGGAAAATATGACATGCATTTCTTCCTCAAAGGGCATTATGTTCTGGTTTGATAAAATACTATATTCCCATTTTATGAACTGCTCTCCAAAATAGAAATCCCTGATCAAATAGCTCGGTAGCAAAATGTTAGGTTGAATCATATAAAATTACCACTATCTGACTATTGTTTATCTACAAAAATGGCAATTTTGATTTAAAAAAAAATTGTCCAAACCAGTAAGTAATAAGTTTCAGAAATCCTGTATCCTTCTCTTGGGAACTCAGCTGAAGGCTCTGCCAAGTCCTGCAGTGAAGAAAAACTTGCTTAATTTTAATTCATTCAATGTATTTCTCCAAATTTCTTCAACCTGGGATTTAAAAAAAATCGCTTCACCTAACACTTTTAATATCTACAAAATACATTACAGGAAATATTGATAACATATTTTTCCTTCTATTTTGTCATTCATTCATGCAACAACTATGTTTTGAGTGTCCATATTCTGTGTGACAGGTTCTGTTACAGATGCAGAAAACAAAGCAGACATGATCCCTGCTTTGTAACCTTAGTCTTTTAGGGTTTGGTTTCCATGTTGTTTTGCTCTATATGCCTCTGCAAATAGTGCTTCAATGCCTATTCCCAAGATCGTGTTCCAAGGATCTTTCTCAAGGCTCAAACATGAGAAGTATAATACAATAGGACCTCTGATGACTCAGTTTGCCAGCTCTGCACTTCCTTGCTGGGACCATAGACTAAGTACAGAAACTATTATTACTCCACTTTTACTAGAATCAACATCTAAAGCTTATGGTCCCAGCTCTGACAGTGTTTTCTCCCAGGAAGTGTTTGTTGACATTGTCTCTCCACCCAGCTATGGAGATGAGTGTCTCTCCTTGGTATTTTCCATAGTCCTTGCTTTCCCCCTATAATACTGTGTATCACCCGGTCTTGAAAGTCTTCATTTCCTACTGATCTTTCCCCCAACAATGCCATACACCCCCCAAATATACTATAGCCCTATGTCCTTCTGTACATCTGCACATGATTGTCCCTCCTTTCTGCCTGGCAAATTCCTTTTCACACTCAAAACCTCATTCAGTGGACCTCCCTCTTTGGGGACTCCTTTCTGACCCTGACCCAGAAAAGAGAGCAATTCTCTTCTCTGAGCCAAGGGACCCCTGCCAAGCCAATCCTGAGTGACAAGAGAGAGCAAAGCACTGTGGGCCAGGCCTCACTGAGGTTTCACCTAGTTGGTAAGACCTGAGCCAAGGTAATCCTCTTTACTGTGGCCTGGATCACAAAGTTTTAGTGAGGACCACTGCCATCTTCTGAACACACTAATTCTTCGTAACTCGGATTGGGTGAGACAGAATAAGCCTTTTATGACTCCTACCTGGATCTTATTTGTGTTTTTATTTTCCATACCATATTATAATTTAGTCTTTACTTGCCCATCTTCCTCATTAGGTTGTGAGCTCCCCTGGATTAAAGAACAGGACTTATTTATTTGGCTCTCTCCAGAAGCTATCCTAATGTCTAGTAGATCCTCGAAAAACACTGTTTCTTTCTTATAGTATTTATTTAGATTTAATGTAAAGAATAAGAAAACAATGAGATGCTAGATTCTGGTGAAGAAGCACTTGCAATGGCTCTCCTGAGCTGAGGTTCTCAAGTAAACGCGAGGCTGAGGAAGGTCTTATGGGAGAGGCAGTGCAGTGTGGGAATAGGTGGGTGACAAGGGGGACTCATCCAGAAGCTTCATCTGAGTCTGTCCTCAGGCAGTCTGGGTCTAATATTCTCCTTCTTGTTGGGATCTCCACTGAGACCTGCTCTTCAAAATTCACATTGGAAAATGGAAACACCAATTTGATAACATTTGTCATCTATCAAATTGGCAAAGCTATTTTTTATATGATAATACATTGCATTGAGGAAAAGACATGAAAAAGGATTCCCTTTTAAGCTGCTTGAAGAATATAAATTAGCACAACTGTGTTTCCACATTTCGTTTCCTTAGTTAGGACTAGCATAGGCCTTTAGCAGAACCATCGATGATAAAACTTCCCTGACCCCAGTGCTTTCCAGGACTACAGGTGAGAATTCCTGCAAAGCCAGGCTGGAGTGTTCAAGGAGGGGAAACAAAAGTTGTGGGGCAACCCCCCAAGGGGGTGAGACTCGGTTTCTAAGACCCTGAGATACTTTGTCTCATCCACATAAAAGTGTCATCATGTCCAATGGGTTTTAAGATAGAGCCTGAAGTAAAATAAGCATGGCTAGGACATTAATCTTGTTTTGCCACATAGAAAATTTGGGAGTGCAGCCAAATTCACTCAAGCTTGGACTTTAAAAAGGATGTCATCCCCAAAGGCATTGTGGACAGTGCGTTCATCATTATTTAGGGGTCACCAGAGAGACATGAACCGTGCTGGGGCATCACTCTCTACAAGGCTCCTCAACCCCCAAGTTTAGGATCATTTACCTTGATAGCTAAAATTAGAGCATCGGTGCTCAGCACAAAGGCTCTGTTGGCGTAATTAATAATGCAGAGTCCTCGTGTGCTGTATGATATGAATTGTGTTGCTAATTATATTGTTATGAATGTGGTTTAGAGTATTATTAATGCAGGAAATATCAATACTTAAAAGCTTTGCTGGCAGTGAGATTTTTGCTTTAGCAGGCATGAGCTGGCCTGTAAGCATTAAATACTCTATTGCTTAGAAGCATTAATCTGTACTCCCTTTGAATACATTTAATTAAAAATTTTGACTTCCCAGTAATTGTTGTTTTTATGTAACCCCAAAATAGAATTTTATTGGAGGTCAAGGTCTTTTATATAAGCACCCATCTGTCCAGCCAGGGTGACATCCCTCAGACAAGGCCACCAGTGGTGTCAGGGAGATGGTGAAGGGGGCTGGCCTTCTCTGTGAGAGTCTTGCTCTCCTGGGAAAAGTTTCAGTTTTATGGATAAGAATAAAACCAAATTCAGACTCAAAAGGAGGAGAACGCCATAGAGGATATGATTTGGCTCTGTCCTTTGCTGTCATTTTCTTAGTACTAACTCTTGAGAGTCTATTTCAAACTACTTTGGAGCCACTGGCCTGGGTTCCAAAGTTTACTGTTTCTTGAGTAAGTAGATACTTTCACACATATGATTTTGCCTTCTTTCTTCGGACTTTAGGGGTAGCTGATCCTATTTGCCTTTTCATAGACATGAATGGTTTTATAACTCAGAAATGATATGTGGATGGTCAGGAGAGAGGTCACTATGCTCTAGAGCTCAAATACCTTATCTTATGCAAACCTTGTAACAATCTAAGACTAGGCATTGTTACCCCATTTTGGGAATGCTGAGGCTTGCAGACACAGAAGCCTCACTAGGGTCACACAGTTGGGAGGCCACAAAGAGGATTTCAACTTATGCCTGACTCTAAGGCCCAAGCCCTTCCCTGGCTTCTCACAGGGTCAAGTTGGTGAACCTTTGATCTAGGGTAAACAAATGTCCCATTTGAATGGGATTGAGAGCTTTCCTGGGAAGTGAGATTTCCAGTTTTAAAATCTGGGCCAGTCCCAGTCACACTGGAACAAGCTGGTCACCCTAATTCCATCCCATCATTTCTCATTTTATTACATCTTCCTAGATGACTACGATCAAGAGTTTATCCTAGAAACGGGATTGGAGTTTACTGACTGGATCCCCCTCTAGGAAGTGGTTGACATCCAAGGACTATCAAACTCACACGTGGAGGGAGCGGTTTGCCACCAGGAGGGACAGAACTCTCCAACAACAAACATGACCCAGAAAGTCACACTAACTGGCCCAGATGCGGTCCCTCTGTCAGAGAATATTTCCTCCAGCATTGTATTTGGGGAAACATAACAGTTATTGTTCAGTGCAAGGTGTCATGGACCTGGGGTCCATAAGCAGACCTGGTGTATAAGGTGACGGGGGTGGGGGGGGAGCAATATTTATCAAATATTTACCTGTCTAGACAATTTGCAGCTGATTTAAGAAGACCTTCGTGTACACACTAAAGAATACCAGACTGCAAGACTTTACTAATAAAGTTGAAAATATGCTAGTATTAATGTAGCTGGAACTAAAAAATAGGAAATAAATGCCTGAAAGTTGGTCCGCTTATAAATCATTCCTTTGTAAGTGGTGTTTTTACTTTAATGGCTGCAACATCTAATCACAGTTCATTGGCTAAAGACCAAACTAGCTTTTGCATTGGCATATTACCATGTACTGTGGTTCTGTGCTTCTTGTCCACTTATTAATGCTGCAGACTTCCTACTATTTAGTCTAAAAATAGCATCAGTTCTGTGAAAAATATTGCATTTCTGTTTTAGCCATGGTGGAGAAACGTGGAACAGTGTGTGTGCATACGTGTGTACCTAGAGAAAATATTGTGATGCTTAAAATCCATAATTTGTTATTCTCCTAAAGCCCTCTTTTTGGGTATCCTGAAAATTAAAAAAAGAAAAAGGAAAAGGAAAAGTGGAGAAAGAAAGATAAAGAGAGAAGCAGATTTTTCCCCCAGAACCCTAGCTATGCATAATCTCTTTATTTTTAGTGCTTAAAATGATCATGCCAACCTAGAATGAAACCCCAGAACAGCCTTTTATTAGAACTTTTTTTTTCCCCTAAATGAAAACTGTGTTGCACTGCTATCAGATCCTATTCTGTTTTCCTTCATCAGTTTGGACTGCCAAGTAGCCATGGAAAAATGATTGATTGGTATATTTCCTCATATGATGCCTTATGCAAAGATATCCTTTTTAGGTGCTTTTGGACAGAAAATTCCTAGATAAAAATGATTCCAACAGTAAGGTTTTCCTCAACCACATCCCTGGCTTAAATGTCTCTCTGTCTATTAGCCATGCCAGCGCTCAAGCATGGATGACACACAGATGATTTCTCTAAATCCATGATTTATTTTGCACCCAGAAGAACTCGAACAAGACAAATAGCCTTTGAGAAGCCACGTGAACCTCAGGGAGCTGCCAAGGACACAGGTGAAGAGTAATAGGGGATGCATTTCATAATCACAGGGAAGAGCAGCGAGAGCGATAAGGTCTCATTGCTGCACAAACAGAAAAAGTGAACAGTTTGCATATCAGACGTATCAGGTGTTTGGATTTGATGCAGAACTCCTGAATAATGTGTTGTTTGCCTTTTGGAGAAATTAAGAGGAAGGAAATGTCATTCTGCAGCTTCACACGAGATAGTGAAGGAAGATGGTAGACTGGGAAATTGTTATTTCCTAGGCTGCTTCCGAAAGATATCACTGGGAGCAAAGGGTTCCAGAGAGGTAACGGAGAAACTGGGCAGCTCAGAGCTGGCCCCAGAAACAAGGACTTGGCAGAATGCTTTTTAATCAGCCTTGGTTTCAAAACCATGTGCCAAAGGAAGAGGTTAACAATTTTGCAATAGTTGAGAGTAGTGGAGAGAAGGTGAGCTTTGGAATAATTCATCTCTTTAATTGATGTTTATTGAGCACCTGCTATGTGTTGAGCACATTTGTGGCTCTAGGATTAAAAGGAGTTATGCTAAATCTGGCTCCATTAACTTCTAGCTGTGGGTCTGGGGACAAAGCACTTAGCTTCTC
The DNA here is from genome assembly GCA_003697995.1 of Taxidea taxus jeffersonii. Taxonomy (NCBI): domain Eukaryota; kingdom Metazoa; phylum Chordata; class Mammalia; order Carnivora; family Mustelidae; genus Taxidea; species Taxidea taxus. The sequence continues at coordinate 26,729 of ML111774.1, read as the reverse complement.
TAAAACTCTGGTGGTAGCCTCTTAGAAATGGGGATAATCGGTCCTAACCCACTTGTTGTGAAGTTAAGATGAGGTAAATTATGAATGGTGGGTCACTTAAATCTCTCCAAGCCTCAGGCTGCTCATCTGCAAAATGAAGATAGTAATACCTAAGTCTTAGAGCTATTGTGAAGTTTAAATGGGATGACAGAGTGACTAGTTGTGTGTCAGACCACCAAAATAGTACATGACCTTTTTAGGATTTTTTGGTGCTGGCTCAGATGAGTAAAAGTCAAGCAAGAACATAAGTGTTTCTGTGGGGCAAATGGGAATTTGTCATGCTGGGAAGCTTCCTTAAGCTTTCAAAAGAAGCTTTTATCATGCAAAAAAATTCCAGAAGAATGGAGGAATATTGTCTATGTTCATACCAAGTGAATATGTGCTTTTAAACTGAAATTATCTGGCACCTTTTCAGGGCTTAGGGCATTAGGTTCTGCCTCAGACCATGAGGGATATGGAGATGGACCCCACTTGCAAGGTACTGTGGGGGAACTTATTTCTCCTAGTGGCCAAACTGAGATTTGCCCAACCATAACAGCAGAGCAAAACAGAAAGTCCTGGATGCCGTGGGAGAATTTCAGGTTGCAAGAATTTTCTAAGCACTAGCTAAGAGAGCTGAAACCAGACTCAAAGGGAAGAAACTGTCTTATTTGTTAAGGGGAACACCTTACCAAATGTCACAGTGCGGTGGAAAAGATAGACCCTAAGCAAGAAAAGACCACGGTTCCCAGGATGACCCCAACTCAACAGGTGGAATCAGGCAGAACCTCTTGAACCCTCTGAGCTTTGGTGTCTATGACTATAAAAATGTCCAAGAGATTTCCAGCTTTCAAAAGTCCGCAATTTTAGGAGACTTGTGCTATCTGCTTTATAAATAATTTGAGAATCTGTAACTCCATCCAAATGCAGTAGCCAAGAGTGAACTTAGTTATGTTTTCTTATTTCTTGCTGGAAGGCTCCCATGTTAGTTCTGCTAATTGGTCCCTCCAGCTCCCACAAAGATGCCCATCCCAGCTCCTCACTGTTCTCAGAGGGCCTGGGGAACCCATTCTTTCTCATACCTAAGGATTCAGCACCAAAGAGGGCAAGGTCAGGCAGATGTCTACTATAAAACTCTCTGAAATACACATGCACACAGGTGCACACGCAAAGAAAGAATGGAAGCTAATGCTCCGGCATGCTGGATCAATTTAATGACGAGAACAGGAGCAGGTATCCAGTCATCCTATACAGATCATCTGTCAAGGGCCTGGGATCCAGGGATGCTCTCAAACCACAGAAGTGAAAGGAAAACAATTAGACAAATACATGAAGAAAGAAAAGGAAGGAGAGCCTCCAATGTGCATAACTAAAGATAGATGAAAGAAAAAAAAAAAGAGGACCTACAGTGTGTGATCCGTCTTGAGACTTTTAATACTCTCTGTAGGAAAACAAGGATGGTGAAATTAGAGGCGATGCATACTCAAGTTTTCAAGGAACCCCAGAGACAAAGTAACAAAGGGTGGGACCTAACAGCCCTGCTGAGGAGAAAATAACAAGTGCCCTGCTCTACTGGCAGCCGCATCTCATCAGTCTGTCTACACTGAAGTGTCTGCATCGAGATTTAGAGGATATTTCCCGCATTCATTCATTCATTTAGTCACTCATCCATTCATTCAGAATTAATGTGTTTTTATGCTCACCTACTAAGTGTCAACTTCTGATGATGGAAAGGTGGCCAACTCTCCTCGCAGCAGGGATCCCATTCTTGTTAGAGAAGCAGTTCATTATAATGCAGGATGTTGGAGATGTGTTCATAAGCATGGGCATAAAAGTTAAGAGAAGGAGTAACTGCTTAGTTTGGGGGCTGAGTGCAAAGAAGTCAAAGCTAAGGGGTCCCTGAAAGCTCTGTGACTTTGGACCAGTTACCTACCCTCTCTGGTCTCCCTTTCCTCATCTGTATGTCTGTGTAGTTAAAGTGCTGGAAGATGAAGTGAGAAAATCCATGGGAGCCATTAAGCCCACTGCCCGGTGTGCAGAGAACACCGAGCGAGCACTAGTCATTGTTAAAGGTAGTGAGTGATTCATTAGCAAGCTTCTAAAAAAAAAAAAAGTTTTATAATCAGTTTTCTTCCCTCTTGCAACTTTTTCAAGGAAATCTTAATGTGTCTGAAGAGTTGAAACATGGTTTCCTCAGGTCTTAGTTTAGACTCTGTTGCCTGAACTAACTGGAGTCAATGGTAGATAAGACCCTCTGCTCCCTGAGTTTCCTAACACTTGATTCCAGAGTAGAATCAAGATTTGTGTATAATGTCTTCACCTTCAGGAGATCCCCACACATCTATTCTTTCCCCATCCTTACTGATCTCCTTACAAACTTCAGACTTCTCTTCATGAACCACTTCTTTCCTGTTAAATATTCCCTTCTCCTACCATGCACATCCTATACCTTCCTGGTTCCACATTTGGTTGCACAGCACTGACTTGTACCAATTAAAAAGCCTGCTGCCCTCCCAGCACATATGTACTTGAATACCCACCTCTGTGCTAGCTCCAGGGCAATGCAAAAATAAATTAGACCTTGGTGAGTGCTGTGAAGTATAAACCTGGCGATTTACAGACCTGTACCCCTGGGGCTAATAATACATTATATGTTAATAAAAAAATTTTTAAATTAAAAAAAAAAATTAATTAGACCTTGTCCTCAAGTTGCTTATAGTCTGTATCTCTCCATTCTCAGGAGACCCCAAATGTTGGCCATTCTCCTACCCCCAACCCTCCAGTGTCTTCCTTTCCCCCTCAGGCCAAAGGCCACTGTCCTCCTGATGACCTTCATGATCTGGTACTTCACAGCCTCTCTAAACTCATCTTCTCCCCTGTCTCATTCTCTTCATGGCCACCATACTCCAAGATGTTTCTCAAAGCTCCCAGGCCTTTGCCCTACCTATTCCCTCTGCTCAGAATGCTGTTCCTTCTGCCTGAAATGTTTTTCTCCAAATATCTCACTTCCTGGCTTCCTCTGAGATTATGATTGCCAGATTAAATACAGGACTCCCAGTTGAATTTAAATATCAGACAAATAATGAATAAATTGCTATTATTATTATTATAATAAGTTATATTTCATTGTCTGACATTTAAATGTAACTGGGCATCTTATATTATTATTTGCCAAATATAACCTCACCATGTGACCATTACTCAGATGTCACCTTCTGGGTGATTATTGTCCTTTTCTATTGCTGCTGAGACAAATAACCACAGATTCATTATCTGATGGTAGACTAGAAGTTTTGGCATGGATCTCACAGCATTAAACTCAAGGTGCTGGCAAGGCTGTATTCCTTTCTGGAGGCGTTAGGGCAGAATCTGTTTCCTTACCATGTCCAGGTTCTAGAGGCCACCCACATTATTAGCTCATGACCCCCTTCCATCCCCAAAGTAAGCAATGTCATATCGAGCTTTCTGCAGCTGCCATCTTTCTGACTCTCAAATACCCTCTTCACTCTTAGACGTTCTTGTGATTATATTGGATCCACCTGGATAATCCAGACTAATCTTTCCTTCTCTAAGTGAGCTCATCAGCAACTTTAACTCCCTTTGCCATGTAGCCTGACACATTCCCAGACTCAAAGGATTAGGGCACAGGCCCCTCTGTGGAGCTACTCTTCCAAGCAGTGATTTTAACCAGAGTATCCAGATTCTCAACCCTCCCAACTTCAACACGTCCTACCTCCTTTCCCTGCTTGCTTATCACTAACATAGATCTCATGCTTATTTATCTGTTTCCTTCACTGGAATGTAGTTGCATAAGAGCAGTGATTTTCTTTATTCCTGTTAACCACATCCCCAGCACCTAGAACACACATGGGGGCACATAGTAAAAGGTCAATTAGTGTGTGTTGAATGAATAACTAAATGAATGAATGAATCCCAATCTCTGCCAACTTCATTTTCATACCGTGTTGCCATTGTCAACATGAATCCTGCTTTTCACCAATCTCACTTCTATCCCTGGGAGGAGAAATGGCTGCTGGTACAAGGCTCCACGGGTGCACAATGATCGCGGCCGGCGGGAGCAATTGAGCAGCTGAGCGCTACATTACTGAGAAATTGCTCCTTCCTTTGTGTCAGAGTGGAGCTGGAGGGCTGTTGCTTGGCAGAAGCTCCCAAGAAGGCAGGCAGGCAAGCATTCCAAACAGCCATGCACTGGATGCTTGGGGCCAAGAGAAAGAAGTCCATATCCCCACACTGACCATAGCCCAGAAATCCTCCCAAACAGCGGACGTGGGGATGCTGGCTCCAACCCCAGAGCACAATGCTGTCTTTAACAGTCTTGTGGGTATTTACACCAGGGCAGAAGACAGGCATAACCATGTAGTTAATGTTCAGGAGGGATTATAACTCGCACGAACAAGATAGCCATGTTCCTTGGAAACTGTCACTGACAGCTCCCAAGGACCATATCCAAATTCCCTTAGTCGCAGTATTAAGATTATCAGGCCCTACTTATAAATGTTAGTGTTTAAATGTTACCTCACTGCAAGTACACAGTCTCTTAGTTCCTTGGGAGAAATAACCAACATGCCAGAAACGCTACCTATTTCCAGTGAGGAATAGCATGGACGAGAGCAAACGCCCCCAGTGCTGTGATCAACAGCACTTAGCTTGGGGCTGGTCTCCACTGGCTTGAGACTAGAAGCTGCCAGTATTTGCCTTTGGGGATATTTGATGCTTTTGTTTAGCCAAAAGCATCAACATACTGATGATGCTTTTCTCATGCTTAGGAAACGTGGATGGAAGAAGTAACAGTGTGATATTTACTATATTGCAGTTCAATGTCCATGCTGATGGCGCTGACAGGGGCTACATCATTCACAGAATGCTTCTGCCTACATAAGTCTCCCCTCTGAGCTCTGCTGTGGGCCAGAAACTGAAGCCCTGACTGATGTGACCACTGCCTGCCTCGCCACTGTAGCTTGCTCTCTGAGTCCATTATGGGAAGTCTCCAACAGCGTGTTCTCTCTTGCATTCATGTCTGTATTCCCTCTGCCACAGATGTCCACCCAACCTTTGTCCTAGCTGCCTCTTCTTTCACCTGGCTGACTTCTAAGTCATCTTTTTAGTCTCAACTTTTAAATATCAGTTCTTCCTAGTAACTTTTCCTGACAGCCCTGTCCTTCTCCTTTATTGTTGCCAGCCCATTTAGGAATTTTGTTTTTCTCCTGCCTCCCTTCTGGAAAGAGGCTTCAAGGGAGGGAGTCTGTGCTTGCAATGCTCACCACTGCATCCCTGGTACCCAAGTAACTGCAGTCACAACATGAATGAAGCAAGAACTAACCTACTTTCTGATGTCTAATCACCCATTTGTTTTTGTTGTCCATTCTGTCATAGTCATGTAGCCAAGCATTCATTCATTCCACAAACATTAGATCCATTGCTGGGAGCTGGGTAATATAACAAATAATAATAATAAAATAGGACAAAATCTGGCCTTCTATTTCTTCACAGTCTAGTGGAAGACTGGCAATGTTATATGTCAACTTAACTAGGCTTTGTCTCCATTTGCTCAGGCTGCCTGAACAAAATACCAAACACTGGGTGGCTTAAACAACAGAAATCTATTTTCTCATAAATCTGGAGGCTACCAAGTCCAAGATCATGGTCTGGTAAGACCTCTAGTGAGAGGTCTCTTCCTGGCTTGCCTTCTTGCTATGCACTCACTTAGCCTTTCCTGAGTGTACGCGCATGGAGAAAGAACTCTCTGGTGTCTCTTTCTCCTCTTACAAGGCGACCAGGCCATCAGATTATGGTCTCAGTTAACATTAATTGCCTCCTAAAGGCCCTCTCTCCAAATACAGTCATACTGGGGGTTAGGCTTTAACATGTGAATTTGAGGAGCCACAATTCAGTTCATAGCAACTAGAATGCCAGCTATTTAATCAAATGCCAATCTAGGTTTTGCTAGGTGTAGGTGTGTTTATCATCTACTTGAAGTAAAACAGATTTCTATTCCTTGAGCTTTGTCCAAGTAGTTAGAGATTTTAAGAGCAAAACTGAGGTTCCCTGGAGAAGAGGGAAATCTGCCTCAAGACTGAAGCGTTAACTCCTACCGAGTTTCCAGCCCATGGAAACTGGATTTCAAACTTGCTGTCCCCTACAATCATGTGAGCCAATCCCTTAAATTACAAGCATGCACTTCCTGTTGGTTCTATTTCTCTGGAGAATCCTAATATAATAAAGAGACAGTGTCTTCCAGAGGCCATTTAGTAACCCTGAGCGACTGGTCCTCACTGTCACTGTCTGACTCGTCTGAAAGCACACCATTTGGTCAATAACAATTTTTAAAATTGGGAAATACAAATCAAAATGACAATGAGGTACCACCTCACACCAGTCAGAATGGCTAAAATTAACAAATCAGGAAACAACAGATGTTGTCAAAGATGCAGAGAAAGGGGAACCCTCCTACACTGTTGGTGGGAATGCAAACTAGTGCAACCACTCTGGAAAACAGCATGGAGGTTCCTCAAAAAGTTGAAAATAGAGCTACCCTATGACCCAGCAAGTTCACTACTAGATATTTCACCAAAGATACAAATGTAGTGATCCGAAGGGGCACCTGCACCCCAGTGTTTATAGCAGCAATGTCCACAATAGCCAAACTATGGAAAGAAATTAGATGTCCATCAACAGATGAATGGATAAAGAAGATGTGGTCTATATATACAGTGAAATATTACTTAGCCATCAAAAAATGAAATATTGCGATTTGCAATGATGTGGATGGAACTGGAGGGTATTATGCTAGATGAAATAAACCAATCAGAGAAAGGCAATTATCATATAATTTCACTCATATATGGAATTTAGGAAACAAAACAGAGGAGCATGGGGGAAAGGAGGGAAAAATAAAACAAGATGAAATCAGAGAGGGAGATAAACCATAACATAAGAAGCAAACTGAGGGCAGGGAAGGGGGGTGAGGGGATGGAGTAACTGGATGATGGGCATTCATGAGGGCACATGCTGTAATGAGCACTGGGTGTTATATACAACTGAACTCTACCTCTGAAACTAATAATATACTATATGTTGATTAATTGAATTTAAATTAAAAAAAGAATTTTTAAATTTACCTGAAATTTATAGCCTTCCAGGTGACAGCCCTCCTTAGATGTTTGTTAACCATTGTGGAGTATTTCCAGGCAGATGTTTTCTCTTTCTTTTGGAAACATTCTAGCTATGGTGCCATAGACCTTAGAGATGCTGGTAGAACACAGGGATAGGGTATCTGAAACAATGGCCTAGTGGTCAGGACAAGTTATTTATAGGAAAGACATATTGACTAAATATTTTAGATGTCCGTTGTATTATCAAAATCTAATTTTTAGGCTGTGTATGTATATGCACACACATATATAGGGCAGGGAAGATCTATACAGTTTCAACAAATAAATCTTGACAAGTTTCAAAATGTCTTCCATGAAGCCCCTGCACCCCTCCACACCAACTTGGTTATTCCCTCATCATAATAGACATGCATAAGCTAGGACCTAGGTATACACTTTAAGTGGATTTTCTTGTTTCTCCTAACAATCCGATTAGTTAAGTCCTGTGGTTGTCCTGACTTTCCTGATGGGGAAACTGATACACCAAGAGATTGAGTAATTCATCCAAGGTCACTCGGTTATTAAGTAGCTGGGATTTGAACCCAAGCCGAATTTGCACCCTTAATCCCACTACCCATGATGCCTCCTTGTACCCGAAGTCCTTAATCTTTTATATATTGCCCAATTTCTTTCAAACCATAATGTCTATTGGAGCCTATTCAGGGAAACAAAACCCCCACCAGGTAATTTAGTAGAGGAAAGTTAATATGGCAGATTATGTACAAAGATGTTGAGCCTAGGAAGCAACTAAAGGAAGAAGAGGCAACCCTAAGATTAGCAACCGCCATTCCAGGGTACAAAGGCAGGAGGCAGTACTGTTAGGTCACCTGGTAGAAACAGGGACCTAGTGGACCTATGGTGACAGCTGTTGGAGAGGCCATCTGACCCAGAGGGGACAAGAAATAACCTCACTTATTTCTTTACCCATGTAAATTGAAGAGTACCCCTCAAATATTCATGTTCATCCGGAACATCATGGTGTGACCTTATTTGGAAATCTAGTGACCAGGGTCCTTAGAAGAAGAGAAGAAGACACAGAGACATAGGGGAGAAGGCCATGTGAAGATGGAGATTGGAGTGACGTAGGTACAAGCCAAGGAACACCAAGGATTTCCAGAGCCAACACAAGCTGGGAGAGGCAAGGAAGGATTTTATCCTAGAGCCTTCAGAGGGAGTGTGTCCCTGCCAACACCTTGATTCCAGACTGTTGGCCTCCAGAACTGAGTTTGTGGTACTCTGTAATGGCAGTCCTGGGAAACAAACTCAACTCATTTCCCTCCAACTGGCCAAACCTCATCCAAAGCAGGTTGGCAAAATAGTTGGCAAATAGTGTGCATGGGTCTGTCCTCTGCAATACAGAGCTGGGAGTAAGGGTTGGGTCTAAGAGCAAATAGACAAATAATCAGGGCACTATGAAAAGGGATGCCCATACCAAATGACATGGTGGAAATATGAAGTCCGTAGGGTCAGAAGGAAAGAGAATGTACTTGCAAGGCTTTGAACTCACTGTTCATTGGCCTGATAGCTACAGCAGAAATATTGAGCCTGGCTAGTCTGATGGGGCCTCCATGGCTCAGGGCAACAGCCCCAGCCCTTCTCTCCTGGGGGTGGTCAGAAAAGCAACCAGTGGTCACATAGAGGAGTCCTTTCTGGGAGCCTCAAAACTGAGATCAAGGCATAGATATTGAAATGTGCATGCATGGCCTGCTCGGTCCAGCAAAAGGATGGTTCCTGAAGTGGCAGCTGCCGCATGGCAAAGTCAGCTCCTCAGCACCACCACCTTCCTCTCCCAGAGCAGAAGAGGGCTGTCTGTCTCTGGGGGTGGATGTGATAACTTTCCCCAGTAATCAATTTGCAAAACAATTGAGAAAAGGCAAAGGCTCCCCTGGTTGAATCTTCAGATAAAAAAAGGGGATGTTTTGAATTTGACAACCAATCTACCTTTAATCCTATCAGGAAATAAATCCAAATCATAATCTGATGTTTTAGAATTGCATTGCTTCTAAGGGAAAGCATTTCCTTCTCTCTTGTTTTTCATCCTCTGAGGCAGAGTGGGTTTTACTCCTGTGATACCTGTTATTCATTCTTATCTCTTTCTAGGTGTGATTATCTGCTTATTTTGCTTTGTTTTGTTTTGTTTTTCTTTTAGATTCTGTGTATTTCTCTATTGTTTTAATGTAAGATCTCTTTCTGTGAGGTGTTTCTTAATTAGGAGATACTCCTCCACCTTAGATAAGAGCTTGTTTCTTAATTACCCCCAACACTCTGATATCTTTTTAATTCAGAATCAGCCCGAGGAGTAAGTTACTGGAGGGGGGCAGGGAAAGAAAGAACTCTAGTTTGTGGATTTGAACATTTTGTATTTATAACTGAATTCTAAAATTTTATTTTTATTAGAGACGTTAACCACTAAAATGCAGTGTAACTGTTGGCCTAATTACCATCCCTTGGTGTATTATATCTAGTGACTCCCTAAGTCTCAAGGAGACTAAATGATTTACTCCCCAGTAGCTAACCAATCACATCACACATTGATCTCTTGGCTCAGTAGAGAGCCACTGATGCAACCAGTATTTATCATAATACCAATTTCCATCCTTTGAGCACTGACCTTGCTCCAGGCATTGCATTAAGTATTCCATATGTTGTTTCAAACTCTCAGAGATAAGTATCATTATCCCCATTTTACAGATGAGGAGATTCAGAGAGGCTGCAATTTTTGGCCAAGAACACACCGTTTGTAAATGGCAAACTTGGGATTTTGAATCCATATGAATCTGGTTCCGAAGCCCGCACCACCCATGTATGACTTATATCTCTATGTAGAGGTCAATACTGTGTACAGGGAACAATACAAAGACAATGAAAGCCTTTAAACTTGGTATCTTAGCAGTAATTTAAGCCCCTCCACCTTAGAGAGGTAGACAACAGAGCAGTTAGTTTTTGAGAACACAGGGTTGGAACCAGGCAGACTTGACTATGCACTTCTTCTTTGCCCTTTAAATGGTTGTAAAACCCTCGCTACATTATAAGAATTACACTCTTTACTTTCAGCTCTAGGTGATTTAATGGCTGTGTTTGAGTTTCCTCACCTATAAAAGTGAGCCAGGACCTGGTGAGGGTTAATGATATAATATATGTCAGGTACATACTCCAGGACAGGCATAGGTTAGATACCCCATGGCTATTATGAAGTTACGACTCAGCAAATATTTGAGTATGCCTAATATGGTGTTAAATAGAAAGGAGAGAAAAATATGGCTTGCTATAGATAAGATGAAACAAATCCGGAATATTCCCGATGCAAATATAAATACTGGGCTGTACCTAGATTAGTGATAAGTGCAGTAGAAGGAGGGGAGCCTTGTAGGTGGGCATGGTCAGAGACAGATTGGGTTTTGAACTAGACCTTGGAAGACATCAGTGGTCATACTGGTGGGATTCAACTGTGGTTTGTAGGCCAGTGCAAGGCTGTACAACTCTTAGTGGTCCATGACAAAATGAGGAAGCTTGCTCTGGAATGTAAATCAACTACACTGTTGAGCACATTGTTTAGTTCATCTGACCTTTTTTCTGACATAAGACTTTCTCGGGCACCTGGGTGGCTCAGTGGGTTAAGCCTCTGCCTTGGGCTCAGGTCATGATCAAGGTCCTGGGATCGAGTCCCGCATCTGGCTCTCTGCTCGGCAGGGAGCCTGCTTCCTCCTCTCTCTCTCTCTGCCTGCCTCTCTGCGTACTTGTGATCTCTCTCTCTCTCTATGTCAAATAAATAAATAAAATCTTTTTAAAAAAAAATCTTTCTCAGTGAAGGAAGCAGTGAACTGAATTACACTGTGCTTCAAGCGGCTTCTCCTGTCACAGAAACACAACAGATAATTTGCAGACCACCTACATTGAACAGCACCAGTTTAGTACAAAGGTCAGCAACCTTTCTGTGAAAGGCCAGATAGTAAATATTTTCGGGTCTGTGGGCGCTAGGAACTCTGTCACAATTATTCAACTCTGGTGTCATATCACAAAAGCAGCTACCAACATTATGTGAGCATGGCCATATTTAGCCATAGCTTGTGAGCCTCTAGTTAGAAGGACTGGGAAAGAGGGGAGGTCTTCTAGGAAAGAAGAACAATGTGAACAAAAGCTTGAGCTGGTACTGACATGCTAACCTCGGGCAAGCCTATATGCAAAGAGTAGGTGGCTCAAGCCCAGAGGATGCCATCCATCATCCAGAAAAGACTGAATCAAAGTGTTGTCAGTAGACAGGACTTAGGTTTGGGAGTTAGCCAAATGTCAACCTCAGGGCATCAGCTTTTTTCATAGGTCAGAGCCAACTCTGACAAGCATCCCCTATTTCTGGAACTGGGCTTGGGCAAGAAGTTGAGCAAGAAGAATAAGTATGAATACATAGCTAAGGAGAATCAAATTTCTCTAGGAGAACTGTCAGATGAAAACAAAGCAAAACACAATATTGTACATTTGCTGGGCCCTTTGTTACTACAAAAAGTCCCAGGATGAGCTGAGATCTTCTTATCTGGCCTGGACATATAGTAACTGGGTACATGCATGTGCATTTGTGCAAAGCCTTCTCTACAGGGGAGGCAACTGGTTATTTATCACATGGACAAATACATCACCTCTAAGCCCCCAAGACAAGTCTTCGTTTGTCTGCTATTAGCAAATGACTCCTTGCTATAAATCTGGCCTATCTGTTTATTATCCACCACTCATCCATCCATCCACCCACCCATCCATGCATCCATCTACCCAACCATCCACCATCCATCCATCCACCCATCCACCCATCCATCCATCTTTCATCCAACTATCCTTGTACTCACTCAGCAAGTTACTGTTGTAGTTCCAGGTTTTGATTCCATACCAAAGGGTCAGTGCTGGGGCCCAAATCCCAGAAAATGAAGTCAGGAGCATAGTAGCATCAGCCTTGCTTAGAACTCTCACTAAATCTGCAGAAAGGTGTGCTTGCAGTTTTGCTGGGATGGGCAAGAGCTTTCTTTGAGATCCTAGATGGACCTGACAGGGACCACACATTCAGGAGCTTCATACTCAAAATGAGATCTCAGGCTTTGCTGACACCTGCCCCCTCTACAGTGTTCTATAATTCCTCCCGGTATTCCTCAACACCACTGCAGGAGGGAGCCAAACTAAGTGGCAGCCCTGAGTGCAGACTAATGCAGATGCTGCAGAAATGCTGTGGCTGTCCTTGTCAGGCAAAGGGATGGGTCCGCTGAGAACTTTGTAGCAGACCCAACTCTGCAGGCACAAATGTTCCTTTAAATCAAAAGACTCTGTGTTATTATGCTTAGTTCCACTGATATGCATTTAACTGATGTGGGCATGACTCTGTGTGTGTGTGTGTATAGTGTGGAGGAAAAGGCATGTAGCCTGGTTTATACTTATTACAAACAGGGAACTCTTTGCTTAGAGTCAGTGGACAGGAGAGGATTCATAAACTTCCAGATATTTTGTACAAACTTTAAAAAAGAGGTTGCAGAGCCTCCTCCAGATTCTCAGGGGAGTCCAAGACCCCAGGGACAGCAGGAATCCTGGCTCCAGAAGGAACTGGCGAATGACTGCGGGAACCCACTCCCGCAACCGTCTTCCTGATCTCATTTCAGAACGCCCCAGGCCTTCACTGTTGCCAAAAATGCACTGGCTCTCTGCCTGAGAAGGCAGGCTCTTGTCTGGGTTAGTTCTGCCACCTACAGCATGCAGCCCAGCACTCCACAGCAGGCTCGCTTGAATACATACATGAATCCAGGAGAAGGCTGCCTCTCCAGCCTGGGAACCCTCCTCTGGAAAAAAAATGGCTTTGGGGATTCCTGATTAGTATTCAGAGATAGGAACTCCTTTGGGGTGGGTTACAGCGATGGGAAGATATTTTTACATTAAAGGGGAAGGGATAAATCCTGAGGATTAGCACCTGAAAACATTCTGCCCAAAACCCAGAGAGAAAAATACCCCCTGCAAGAAAGAAGTAGATAATGAGCTCACAGGTTCTCACGATAAATGCAGCTATCCTGTGTGCTCATATGTTCCATGCCCACTGCCCTTCTGGGTCCACAGGGGTCACTTTGGCCATCTAACTTGTCACATCATGGAAATCCTTGCTTCATAAATATGTGATTCCCAAAGATGCTTGATGTGTACACCAGAGTGGTTTTCTTAATATGCTTAAATCATTCTGAGGGGGACTGTATACTCCACTAAGGACAGAGGTGATGTTATCCTCTTCATTATGTTCCCTGTGCCAAAGCAGAGTGCCTGACACTTAGGAAGAAGCCCCATAAATGCTTGTTAATTTAAAGTAACAGAAATGTCATTTGTTTCACAATCTGTCCTGTTCCCGATAATACAGTATCATCATAGCTATTGTTTATTGAACTCTGATGTGTCGGATCTATGATCTCAAACTTTCACAACAATACACAAGATGGCTATTGTCTTACAGGTGAAACTGAGACCCAACACTCTTAAGGGGCTCAGCCAAGGATGCACACCTAGTGACAGAATTAAAATCCACACCTAGACCTCTTGGCTTCTAAGTCCATGCTTGTTCTGCTCCATCCAAGCATTTTATATCCACAGTAAGCCCATTTCTCAAAAATGGGGAATGGGCCAAAGGAAATGGTTGAAAACCTAACTTAGTTGTTTTAATTAAAAATAAACACTTTTCCATTCCTTAAAATTTCCCTGAAACCTTTTCTTACTAACCTAGATCCAAATATCTTCTGACCCTGTCTGAATCTAGCAGTGGTATTCCTTGGATGGATAATCCACTCTTACCTCTGTTTGTAGAGATGACGGTAGAATCCTTCACTCTGTTTGGAATGCTGAGGATTAATGGCTGGGGCAGACTTGAGGCTCTCTCTAGCTTGCACAGACCTTGATTTCCAGTGAGGAATTCTTAATGGAGGAATATACACATTGAGTCTTCACAGTGTGGAAATGTGGAATTAATTGCACAGGAATTCCCTCGCTTTCATGGGGTCTTCCTTACCAGCATTTTAAGTTTCAGAAAAGACTCCAAAGTAAGCAAGAGGATAGACAAGACTGAAGATGCCCCATAACTAATACAGACCTCATACATGACAGCCCGATTCACTAGGGTTGAGTGGCTTTGTCTCTTTGGCTCATGCTATACTTGTGTCATTCAGGTTTCGAATTCTTGCTCTCTTCTTCCTGAGAAACTGCAGTGGGAAAGAGATTACAGTTGTCCTGTCAATGGAGTTAGTGATCTGGGCCAAGTTTAGATCATCGATAGGTAAAAAGAACAGAGACATTTTTCTAGATGAAGGTAATCTTGATTATCATGCTTAGGCTTGAGAAGGGAGGAAGAACATTGACAAGTGGGGTTAAGTGACAAAACAGTGGAATTCCAACTGGAAACAATGGGGAATTTGCATGTCTTTCTATTTATATGTAAAGCCCAGAATGTGTAGGGTAGCAGACCTCAAACTTTAGTAGTATGTATCAGAATTAGACAGGAGCATGCATCTCCAAAAGGCAGAATTCAGGACCCTAGTTCCAGACCCAGTGAAACAGAAGGGGAGGAGTCTGGAAGTCTGCATTTTTAATAATCAACTCATTTGGTTCTGTTGGAAGAAAGATCCCCGGTCTTTACAAGGACACCCTATATGCATCCATTTAATTGAGCCAAACCTAGGACAGCAGAGAAAAAATGCACAGTCTGGGCATTCAAAGAGTTCAAGGTCAAGTAGAAAAGAGACTTGGAAGCAGAGGGTTGCAAAGTATGGATGAGTAAGTTCACAGAGCAGAAAAGGCTGGGTACTATGGGAGAACCATACAGAATCACCTAGTTCAGCCTGCATAGGGAGAGGTGCATGACCTGGAGATGAAGGTATAACGGAAGAAGTAACCTTGTCTTCAAGGAAGAGTGGGCATTAGCCAAGAAAAGGGGAGGGAAGAATTCCAAGTAGAGGGAATCCAGTGGGCCAGTGGATGAAAAGCAGCATGTCCTCTAAGTAATGACAGAAGGAAAAGGGGTGGTTAAAAAAAAAAAGGCGATGAAGGCACATCTGCCTTTTATAATGAAATGCTATTTTTCCACATGGAAGGGTGCTTTGCCAGTATGTGTACGGCTGTGTTGTGGTCTTTGTCTTCTTAGATACAGCACTCTCAATACAGCAGTATCCTGATGACCTTCCAACTGAGAAGGAATTCAGAAAAGTTCAAGGCAATCCTAAATGGATTTACCTTCTTGTTACATTCATTAATCTTTGTCATCAGATGTCTTGGACGAAAGTAAATCTGAAAAATCTAACCAAAGGAGGGAAGGAAGCAACCGTGTACAGAGCCACAGAGAAACCTCCTACTCTGAACTAATGTTGGCATATGTTACTGACATTATCATTATGTGTAAAATATAAATGAGTACATGAATAAAAATGAAATAGTGTCCATCGTGGGCCTTGATAAGAATTAGGATCAAAAAAGTACTTGTAGTTGCCACTTTGTTCTCCACAGTTTAAAAGATGGCTTTCACTGCCACATAATCTACATAAACTAGCATTGTAACTCACAGTGTGTGGTTATACAAACAGGAACAACAGCAGAAACCAGAGTAGAAATCAGAGCATGCTGTGCGCCATGGAAGAGAGCTTTTTTCTTTAACCAGAGAGAACCATTTGAATTCAGAATAGAGCTACATGTATCCACCCAACAGTTTGTACAGAATGTGTCTCTCGATGTGTGTGTGTGTGTGTGTGTGTGTGTGTAAATCACATTTGGCTGTAACCTGGTATTATAAATAATAGTAAATTAGGTGGGCATTATCAAGTGTTGGTAATATTTCTTTTCCTCCAAACTTGCACAGAGAAAATAAAAACCAGGGGGAAAAAAGAAAAGTACCTTTGAGCTTTCTAATTGTTTCCAGCTGTTAACATTATTTATTGCAAATAATATTATCAAATAGTGAAAGACCGATGTCTTTGAACTTCTTGCAGTTGTGTGTAATTCTGGAGCCAATGCAGGAACTGATGTCGAGACATAAAACTTACAACCTCAGTCCACGAGACTGCCTAAAGACCTGCTTGTTTCAGAAGTGGCAGCGGATGGTGGCGCCCCCAGGTATGACCTCATTCTTCACTCTTGTTCTAAATGCATTTTCCGAGGACTTTTTGGGGGGATGAAGTGATGTGAAAAGGAAGGAAGGAATCATAAATTTGTCAGGATGAATAGTTTCTTATGGATGTTTGGACTTGGGGGCGTGGAATTTGTGAAGTAGGAGCACCCTTAGGAATCATCTACAGTCTCACTTAGGACCCAAAACCCAGAAAAATCAATTGACTTATTTAATGTTCAGGATCATTGGCAGAGACGAAATCAGAAGCAAGGTTTCCTGTCTCCCAGTCAAGTGGCTATTCCACTGGACAAGATTGACGCCTTCTCATGGTCCATTGTTATTTTGCCTTTTTTTTTTTCTATAGGAATGATAGACATGATGGGAAGGAAGGGAAGGAGGGAGGGAGGATGGAAGGGGAAAAGGAAAGAATGAAAAAAATAAATAAATTTGTTCCCTTTTTTAAGATAGATCTAATATCAAAAGGTGCTCTGATCATGAAGAGAATACATAAAAGATTCCATTTTCCTCACTTCCTTAGAATGCAGTTTAGATACTGCAGTCTCCTGCTGAGTCTCTGAGATTACTGCTTCCAGTCATCATTAATTGTCGTTCTATCTAATACATTTTCACTCCCAGGCGTGTGTTGAGCTTCATTGATCATAAAAGCAAAATGTATCCGTTCGCTAAAAATTATTTTTATAAAGAGTAATTATTAACATGAAGCACATAGCTTTCTGAATCACAAAATAGAATGGTCACCTTCCACTGGTCATGGGCCAGGCATTTTACATGAAATGAATATAGTAGATTTAACAAAGTACATATTTAGAAATCTGAGAAAATGAGCATCATTCTACATAGAATAGTTGCATCCCTGTCTTAGAGAAATTTTAGACATTTGGAACATTATTTTTCAAATCTATTTGAAAGTGCTTAGATTATTTTCTCTTGCAATATCAATAAGGCTTTATGGGGAAAAATATTTCACTGAATGAATGCTTTGAGAACCTATATTTTCCAACATATGCATACATAATTTATATATTATTTATTAACTCAATCATTCATTCAATAATCATTGATTAAGCCCCTAATAGGTGCCAGGCATTGTTCCAGTCACAGGGGTACAGCACTGAATAAAATAGTCAGAAATCCCAGCCCTCTCAGACCTTACTTTCTCTTTCTGAATCCTGATAATAACCTTATGAGGTATTCAATATTACTTCCATTTCAAATATACAGGGCCTGGGATTTAAGCAGTAATTTGCCAAAGACGATCTCATAGCTGATCAGTGAAGGAGGTCTGTGTCACAAGAGCTGTTTATGTCTCCAGAGTTCATGACTCTATGACTTCAGCTACCTGCTGCTAATGGGAGTAATCCAGAGTATGCAATTTAGGTATATTTCTCCAAAATTTCACAAAAGAAGTATAGATTTCAAAAAAAAAAATAGCTGATTTTAATTCTTGAGGTAAAGGAAGAAGATGTTTATCAGGGGAACTGAGTATTTGCTTGACTTTGAACGTGTCACTCAACTATAGCACCATGAGCTGGAACAATTCTATTTCCTATTTCCCCAACCTTCAGGAAAAGCACCCATAACTCTCTGTGGACAGACATGTTAGGCCCTTTGATGAAAATCTTTAAACATAAGAGACAAAATTTTCATGAAGGAAAAAAATGGTATGTAAATGGGAACATAATCCCTTTCTTCCTCAAAAGTCAGGGATAATTTGGTGGACTAGGTGGTCTTTGAAATGATCCTTAAAGGAGATCCTGCCCACTGCCCATCAGAAGCAGCATAAGTGTTCCACCCTGAACGCGCCCGATCTCGTCTGATCTCGGAAGATAAGCAGGGTCGGGCCTGGTTAGTACTTGGATGGGAGAAAATGCCACAAGATCCTCTCACTTGGTTCTGGTATGGCCCTGGCTTACCTTCTCTCCGTCAGAGTTGGGTCAAGTCTAGGGTTAGCAAAAAGGATGCTCTTACATTCCATTTCCAACTGAATAACTGCCTGGAAAAAGTTTCTGAACATTTCTCATTTACAAAGCACATATTAGAATAGTATCTAATTAATAGAATTGCTATGAATATAAGACAGGACATAGAAACCATGAAGAACATGAAAACATTTGGTAAAACTCACTACATAATGTATAAATAAATAATATTCATCTGACCATCCATCACCACAGGTCCCTATGCTTCCAAGAAGATGTTCCCCATCCATCTGGTCCAAAATATTGTCCTCTATTTCTAAACAGGGCTTTCTCAAAAAGATCTAGCTCCCCTTCATGAATATGCCGGCTGTGGCACACTAAGACATTTTCCTCCCAGGAACACTGAAATCAGTAGCATTCTTTAAACATCGGAGTCCAAATCATGCAACTTGAGAACCATACTGAGCTTGGGACCCTACGTTTTACATTCATGGCTGACAGAACTCATGTTTCTTCTTTGTACTTGAGCATCTCCAGGTGTGATGGTGCTGGGCACTTACCCGGAAACAAAGCTACTACCCAGGGTCACCACCTTATTTTGGTTTCATCCTTTCTTTCACACCTTAGAGGCCCCCTCCCATCCCCCAGGGGAGACCAGGGCCCTCCTTTTGACCTAACAAAATGACAGTCCAGAGAAAAACGTTTTCCCCAATTTTGAAATGGTAACAAGAATTTTAACACAACTACAAAAGTGGTATTTGTGGCTGGCCCTTAAAACATAAAATAGATTCCAGACATCCATATAACGTTCGCAAAGCACAATAAAACACTAATCATTCCATCTAGATACCAAAGAAGAGGGCTGCACACATGTTGTGCTAAAAATAAAGCAACGGCTTCCTCCCTTTACTCTGTGTAAATTTAAAAGAAATGGAAACCATTTAGAGTCTACTCTTTTCAATTCGCAAGCACAGCCTCCTTGGAGGGACAGTATTCTGACCATCGCCCTGGAACTGATCCTCCGTCCATTTTCCATTGTGCAGCAGAACCCACAAGGCAGCCAACAACCAAACGGAGAAAAAGGAAAAACTCCACCAGCAGCACTTCCAACAGCAGTGCTGGCAACAACGCCAACAGTACTGGCAGCAAGAAGAAGACGCCGGCCGCCAACCTGAGTCTGTCCAGTCAGGTACCTGTAAGTCTCGCTTTCCTTTTAGGCCTGAAATCCTGCCTTTGCCTGTCTTCCACCTGCAGGGGCCCACACGAAAGCCTCCTTGAGCTGCCAACAGCGTTCTGGGCAGGTTGGGGGTGGGGGAGGGCAAGGCTGGGGCAGGGGAGGGCAAGGAGGGGAGGGAGGAGCTCTGCCATGGAAACCTTCCTTTGCAACCTGGGAATTAGAAAGGAATATTAAGAGTCTGTGCTGCGCAGGGACCTGAATTAAAAAGCCGTCAGAGTCACAGACAGGAGATATGTCACTTAAGGTTTAATTAAAATATCACTTAGCAGCAATGCCTGGTGGCATAGAAGGGGCTCTCGGCGCCATCACCAGAGACCCTGTGCTCCATTGGAAACTAGCTCCCGGCGTTCAGGCTCCATATTGTAATTGGATTGGGCCTTCCTGACATGGGTGTCCCTTCGTATTTTAAAACTCAGGTAATTAACTCCCGGCCACTCAAAATGCAGCTCAGTGGATTCCACTTTACCCATTTCATGAGCTCAGGGGGAGGGTCGGCCCCTGGTTTGGTCTCAGCTCTCTTGACCTCTTGACCCTGTCTTTCATTTCTGGGTCTTGACAAAGGAAATGGGCCACTGAGAAGGAGGCTTCTTTGAACTCCAAGGCTGACAGCTGACGGGTGTCCCCAAAGAGTGTACACTGTGTGGGCCCTTTCTTCATCTTTCTTCATCTCCTATTACTTTTATTCTCAAGTCCTGTCCTGTCTGCCCAATTCCTTCCTGACTCCAAATCCCTTGGCCCAGTGTCAGATCATTTATCGCTTTTAAATTCTCACGCTCCTCTAAGCATTTCTTGTCCCTTGTCCCCTCCACAATTACTTGTGGGTGCTCCTTCTCTGATTCCCTAGCCACACCACCCTGTCACCAGGCGTCTGACTGTCCTTTGAGCCCTGACACTTTCATGGTGCTCCATGGATATCCTCTAGATACCGTGTCTCGGGAAATGTGCTCTATTTCTTGTTACTTCCCTCAACCCTTGCAATTTGACCTTTTGCCTCTTTCTCACCTCCCCCCACCCAACCTTGATCTGTCATCCTCACATCTCTCCCCATGTGAAAGTGGACCCTTCTTTCATGGGGATTCTCCACTTATTTCTAAATGTGTCTTTCAAATCTGTCCCCGACCCACTTTCATCCACTTTCCATCAGTCCCTTTTCTTTGGCTAAAACCAATGCCATCAGTACCTGAGAATCCCCAGGGCCATGGGGACTCTTCTCCTGTCTTCTATAGACAGAGGGTATGGAGAGAGTGGTCAGCCTGTAGGGAAGGTGCCATTTTAATTTTAAGACTGCTAGGAATTATAGTCTTTAAATAATGCCAGACTCACCTCCGTTTTCTGAAGTGGGCTAAAGAGTCAGAAAAAAAAAAAAAATCAAAGAAGTAAAACAGAGTCTTTTTATTAAGGTACCAATAAGTTAGGCCCACTCCTGGTTAAATTGGAAAATGTATAGAGAAAATGGCCTGGTACAAATAAATCAACCCAGAAGTGCTCAAAAGTAGCCCATTATTCATCTACTCCTAGAGTTTTAGAAACTAACATTTGTTAGTTTCCCCTAGCAAATGAGAGTGCATTCCAGAGGATTCTGGAACTGTGACATTGCTACTTAAAGGCACAGTGGCTCCAAGAATTCAGCTCAGTTCAACAAATGTTTCCTGAGCTCTTACTATGTGCCCCTCACTATACCAAGAGTAAACAAACAACAACAAAAACCCAGGCCCTGTCATTGAAGAGCTCAGCATCTACTCAAGGGATGGCCAAGAATTTTCCCGTCTTCTGCCAGCTCAGTCCCCTGGTGTCAGCTAACAGGGTCCGGCACTGAGTAACATTCGAAGGCCGTCCGTTAGTGATGTCCATCTCAGGTGTAGAAGAGTGGCATAAGTGTCATGCATTTTGACATACCTGGCCTCGTTGGAAACATTTCAATTTTATTTTTAAAGGGCACGTAGTTTGTTCTACTCCCTGATGCTCCTTTCCTCCAATCCACCAACTGCATTTTAGTGGAAGATACCTGTGTTGAGAGGGTTCTTAGTGAACTGAGACCCTTTGGACTTGGTGAGAACAAGGCACCATTAGAAAGTGAGAGCAGAATTTCAGCACCATCCCCACACCCATGCAAATAAAAGAGGTTTTAATGAGTAAAACTTACAGAGGGCCAAGAGGGGCAGGGAAAGACAACAGGAAAAATGTACACATTTCTGTGTGCACTCCAGTTGAATGGACATTAAATGATAAACATCGTCTGGCTTGTAGTGACCACATCTCTTAATCCTGTGTACTGAACTACCAACACGATTTTACTGTTAAAACGGAACGCAATCTGCAGCCCTGGCTGTCTCGTTCACAGGCATGACCAGATTTTATGTGCCACTGTGACCACAACTGTGGTCCGCCTAGCTGCCACGGCAGCAAAGTGTGTGTCTGGTGAGAACTAGGGTTTAATCCTTGGATTCTGCTTCTCACTCCATGAGCAGGGGCTAGGAGCGATCCCGAACTGCAGCCTCAACCCTGGGAGGGATGGAGACCTGTGTCATTCAACAGCAGTGACCCCTTCTGGCCAATTTAAGGAGAAGCATTGAGGGGCCCTGAAAGGAGTCACTTCCAGTCCTCCTCAGAGGTTGGTGGTCCTTGCACGGGGGATTAGTGAGAAGATGTGACATGGGCAAGAGCTGGTGGCACCTCCAGGCCTCCATTGAGGAGCAGAGGTCCGCCTCAGGGGGAGCCGAGGGCATCTGGGTTACTCTCAGACACACCAGCCCTGCCTCCTGTGGGACACACGAGATAGCAGACAATGGAAATGCACCTCTCACTACCGATGTTGAATGTTGGGGGGATTTTTAAAGATGTGGGGGTGGGGAAAATGGAGCCAATGTCCACTAGTGAGAGGCAGCCCAGAACGTGCACTATGTCTCCATTCATTTTGTGTGAGGCTAACAAATCGAGATCACCTGAGCAGAGAACCACTGGTCTTGTCTGTAGGTTCCATAGAGCCAGGCAGAGCCCTGTGCGTACTTGTATAAGCGGCCTCAAGAATCTATGTGCCTAAGAAGCTCTTAGCACACCTCTCTCTCATAGCTTGTCATCTATCAATCACTCACACGTGTACACATAGGATCATGTATCTGGCTTAGGATTTTCTTTTATAATCAGGAAGGCAAATGTAGCATCTCTCTGAAATTCAGGATGCTGATAAGGATTTATGCCTGGGCATCTCTTCCAGCTGTTCCAACCACTATGAGCCGATATCAGCCCCATTGGAGTGATTTAAATCACTATTTTCATAGTACTGTTCATGAATGACCATTATTTTTCTGATGCAATGAAGGCACCTGGAGCGTTGAGGACCTTTGCTTAATGTCACGCTTAAGCTGCCTTCTGATTTTTCTCCTCTGTTTCCAAATTATGCTTACCTCCCCACACTGTCCCAGCCTCTCTTGATGACCTTGGACTCACGATACTAATGCAGACCCACATGGTTGGTCCCCATGCCCTTCTCCTGTCCTGTGACACCTCACGCATGTGTTTTCCAACCCTTCCAAAATGTGCTTGTTGCACGTAAGTCATGAAACAAGATTAATCCACATCATCCTCTCCTCAGTCTTGCCCTGTTCTTTCCCCCACCTTTATTCCTGATCATAAGCACTGTCTCCTGATTGCCTGTAACCAAGCGGCACTTTTTTGTTCAAAACACCCCTAGTGGGTGGTGCGGCTAACCCGATAACGTTCCCTCCTCTCTGGAGAGCCCATTCCATCTGCAGTCCTGTCCGTATTCTTGCCAGTCAGAGTCTCTGTCTATGTTGTTCTCATCTTGAGTCCATGTCAGTGTCACGTCTGGCTCTTCGCTGCATAATCAATATGTTCTTTGAAGCACACTGCTGATTTCCCCGCCAGCACCTATATTGCTGAGTTTACCCAATTCGTATTTGAGGCATTTACTTCACCTGGGACACAGCTCTTTAAAATTATGTTTGTCAAATCACAGGAGTGATTAATCAGAAAACACAGTTTGGAAATCCATTGATGATCACCCCCATAATTCTCGGGGAGTCAATCGATCACTCAAACAAGGTTTGCCATTCTAAAATTGATCGGGCAGCCATTAAGGGTTCCTTTTAGTTGGCACCTTCAGAATTCTAGAAGGAAACTGGAGGGCCCACTGGACCTTCTCCTGACCAAAGGCAGTATTCTACCACACTGTCCCAGAAAAGCTTCTCTTGCCCCCAGTGAAGATGGTTTTTGCCCAGTTGCCAAGGCATTTCATCCAATTAGCCTCCCCGTCAGGAAACACACCCTTCGATGTCCAAAAGCATCTGGTTCAGCCTTGCTTTTTCTGGCTGAGGCAGAAGCTGACTGCATTGGGAACTCCCTGGGAGTCACTGCACTTTTGAGTAGACTAGTGCTCACAGCCTGCCCAGCAGTATCACCTGACAGGTGTCCTGTCCCATGCCCAGGTCACCCATCAGCCCCATATAGCCCCCTTTGAACCAAGAGGCCAGAGCTGTGCCCTGTGTATGCGTCCTTGTCCCCGGCCCTGTGCCTCTCCAGCAGTGGCCTCCATGATGCTCCAGGCTACAGTAGGTGGCTTCCTTGTTTGCATGGAAGGACAATTTGTACTTAAAGGAGTGATTAGATGGATTCTTCTTGCACGCTTCCATTTCTGATGACGACCAGCTTCATCAATGTAATTATAATTAGTGCTCTTCATCTTCCTTTTATGGCACCAGCTGGACAGACTGGTTCTCTTTACTGCCCAGATTGGTGGCAGGGTTGCCTGTGTGGGGATAGGTGACAGGCACCATGAAATAACAGATGGTAAATTCAGGGCTTGTTGGCAATCAGCAGGTTTTTGCTAATGACTTAATTAGCTATGCAAATTGTCAAATCAGTGTGAACATTGTTTTTATCGAAAACTTTACCTAAATTAATTACCATAATTAAGTAGCAGAATGTCAAGGATATTGGCTGCATAAAAGGGCCTGACTGAATAGAAAAAGAGAGAGATTCTGTCTTCAATTAAAATGTATACCGTCCTTGGGACAGAGAGAATGCCATTTGGAATGAGTTGCGTGAATACCATAGAACCGTATCCTCCCCACGTTGGCTGCTAGTTTCCAAAGGCATTCAGAGGCCCTAAATAAAAAGTGGCGGATTTTTGGAGGTATTGGAAAGCACCCAGCAGAAGGTTCCACAGCCCTCTCTAAAGTCCCCAATGTCAGCAAGTTAAAAGCGTGGATTTTTTTAATTTTGAAAAATCCATTTTTTTATTTCTGCAGATTGCTAGCATTGCTCGTTCTCCGGTGTCAGGCTGCGCACTAAGGACATAAACTCGCGTGGTTGTTCCACGTCAGGAGGCAATGTTTATTTCCTGTAGAAATCAAATATGCGTCTCGGCCCCCGACGTTGAGACTTGACCCCGGGGCACAGTACACGAGTGTGTCTGTCCTAGATCCCCCAGCTCCTCCCGCTAGTATTTTAAGCTGAGCTTCTCTGTCCCAAGGTTTCCCTGTAATAATGTCAGCTGCTGTTCACAGGATGTGATGGTGGTAGGAGAGCCAACTCTGATGGGAGGTGAGTTTGGGGACGAGGACGAAAGGCTAATCACTAGATTAGAAAACACGCAATATGACGCGGCCAACGGCGTGGACGACGAGGAAGACTTCAACAGCCCCCCCGCCCTGGGGAACAGCAGCCCGTGGAGCAGTAAACCCCCCGCCACTCAAGAGACCAAATCAGAAAACGCCCCGCCCCAGGCTCCCCAGTGAGACAGACCCGCACCTGCACCCACTGTCAGTAGGCCGTGGGGTACACCCACACTTGCAGATCCTTGCTTACAGGAGAGAAAGGAGGAGAAATTTAAAAAAAAAAAAAATTAAAATAAAAAAAAAAACTTTTCCATGCAAATGCTATTTCTAAACCACAATGATCTGGGTTTGAGTTTCTTTCTTTTTTCCTTTTGAATTGAGAGGATTATTCCAATAAACTTCCATGACCCTTCCCTGGAGGCCTTCGCAGGTAACACAGATACTGGCACTGATAGTAATTAAAACCAGAGTGAATGCTCCCGCTTCTCCTGGCTCGGTGTTAAACCACATGTTTGTTAATTATGCCCCCCCATCCCACCCCAACCCAATGAAGGCCATATTGTCAATATGCCCTCAGTGCTCAGGGTCTCATTATATGCCGACCCTAACTACAGATGACTTTTTAATATTGTAAAATATTTTCTGCTTTTTGACTTGCATCTGAGAGTTTCTTGTTTCAGTAAAAAAAGAAAAGAAAAAAAATCAGCTTTTGGACAGTAATTTAAGTGTATCCTTATTATTTGTATTATTTTCTTCACCTTTTCTTTCATTGGGTAACAGCTAAGAGGGCCTAGCAGGGTAATTTATGGCTGAGCTAATGTCAATCGGTTCTCCAAGCCGAGTTCGTTCAATCGAGTCCAAATACTGAAACAAGAAATGTCTTTTTGTCATCGAAGACACGGAGATGGATTTTTATGTAAAGAAAGACACCTACCTGGCCCATTAAGAACTGATGCATTTGTAAAATTGCTGTTGATCCAAATCTTTTCAAGCCATGTAATCCATTAATTTTGTGGGCAGTTTAATGAATCTGAAACTTTTGTGTTTTTTATTGTATCTGAGTTGACTGTTGATTCTTTTCATAGTATATTTCTTGTATAATATTTTGTAAAGCCCTCCCTTGGTTCTTTTATGGGGATTTTTCTTTTGGGGCAATTCCAGTGTATTTATGTGAAACTTTATAAGAGAACTAATTTTTCCATTTGCATATTAATATGTTCTTCCACACATGTAAAGACACAGTGGCTCCGTGTGTTATAAAACAGCTGTATTTTATGTATGCTTTACTGATAAGTGTGCCAATAATAAACTGTGTTAACAACCAACACAAGTGGGTCTGGCTGTTTGTGAGCAGGGCAGTGAAATCTGCCCACAATTACGAGAACTCTGGAGCTTGGAGTTGGCACCCAGCCTGCATGTGGAGTGGACTTGTGAAAATCGTGCTACCACCCTTTGTCAATTCTGATTCCTTTCCCTGCTCACTGCAGTTCCCCTGGGCAGATATGGGAGTGTCTGAACAAGGAA